>JANAVB010001399.1:8866323-8960061 GCA_029216955.1 Iris pallida
TATATATATAAAAATATATATATATATATATATAATATATATATATATATTATAATAGATATATATATATCATATATATATATATATATATAGATATATATATTATATATATATATAGAATCTAAATCACAAAATCTATAATAATTTAAGTACAACTATTATAATTAATAACAACTATATTATTTACATAGAAAGACATCTATATACACATAGTAAAATATTTCTATATACATAAATATTTTATATAAAATATCTATATTTACTATCTTTCCCAATGAATAATGAATTCATATAATCAGTTAGAAAATATCCATACATATGAATATATACCTACACTTATATATATAATCTTTTATAAACTCAATTAAATCCCAATAACATTTTGTTTGACTAAAATAATATAACCAATAATAATACTAAATTATATGATAATCACCTCAATAAACTAATAATAATAATAATCAATATGCAATAAATCTATAATGATGTATATGCCCTTTATGTACAGTCTAAAAATAACCATTTAAATAAAATAAAATAAAATATTTTACAAGTTTTTGGGAAGGGGAGCTACAAATCTACCCACCTTAAAATAATTTCGTCCTCGAAAATTCTAATTCGTAACTATTTCTTAGAATTCAATAAGAAGGTCTACCTGAACCTTAACCTCCTTAAATTTTAATTCCTCAAAATAGTTTATATCCTCCTCCTAGCCATTTGTAACTGCATAACCCCTAGGACTTCTACCCACCTTTGGTCGCACTACTCCTCAAACTAAAATCTTATAATCTTCTAACTAGTTGCTCACAATCCTACTAATAGATATCCAGGCATATGGCATCTATAATCCCCTCCTATCAATCAAGCAGCCCAAAATTTAACAACAACAAATTTACACAAGTAGCGAAGAAATATTGGTGAACTCTAGTAAGCATGACCATTCTTGCTCTGAAATAGGAAGGACAGGAAAATACGAAAGAACAATCAAGAGCAAATATGAAGTTTCAAGAGCGGTAAAGAATATCTAATAATACAGATATAAGTAGTACTTATGAACCTATTGTCTTATTCGCTAGATTGGGCTACCCTAATCCAGTCACTTGCTATGTCGAAGACCCTTCGTTCTTAGAGGGGCTTGCAATCCATACAATACATAAATTTCGGTCTCAAAATTACTCTAAACAGGTTCCATGATAGAACGAAATTTCGAGAAATCAAGATTGTGATCTTTTCCGTGGTTATTTAAACACACGATTAAGGGATATAAATGCAATACAAGATCGTATCGCGACGTCCAGGTAGATGGAATAATGGTTACCAATGACGTCACATTCTAAGAGGTGGAGACTACATAATAGATACAGGGGCCGCTTCAAATAGTTCAGTCCTACAGTCCAAATATGGTGGTATGTCTGGATGGGTTTTACTAGGTCTTAATGGGTTTCCTATTTGGATATCCCTCATTGGTTGGATGAACCTTTGATCTCAATCTATATGGACTGAACAAGATCCCAAGATAAACTATTTCTACTAGGTTAGGGTACCCTAGAATAGGTTTCTATCCAAGGGTTTAGCTAGTTGCTAGTCGGGTTGGTTAGCTAGGTCCATAAGCCTGAAATGTGCCTTCAGTGGCTTTTTAAGTAGCACGAGAAGACACAATTGAGTAGCACACTAGTGTCATGTGCGTAGTGGGCTTCGTGTAGATCACAGCCATATATTGGTCGAATGAATTGAGTCAAGGTTGAGGCTCTAGTGGAAGTCGGAAAGTATACCGATATTATGGTAAGGGTTATTGCTAGTCCTTTTAACCTGAAAGTTGTAGTACAAAAATAGAGTACAAGGGGACGGATTTGAGTGGGACATGATATACTTAGGTGAAGGTGAACTCGTCTAGATCTTGCATATAAAATTTGTTGGAAGGTAACAGCTGGTCTCATGCTCCGAATATTGATGACACGGTCAGGGACACAAAATAACCTAAATGGAAAGTGGGAGTCCCTGGGCACTAATCATTATCCTAATGGAAATCATTCTAATCACTCGATAATCTTGGTATATCCTAAAATTTTAGAAAGCTTACAGTCTACCCACCTTAGAAGCTAGGATATGGTTTTAGGAATAATGAGATTAAAAAAATTCTGAAGTCCGGATAGTGTGCCTCGACTCTTATTAATAAAGAAGAAGGCATGGCAGAACGGAATACAGTAGATATAAATCAAGTCAAGGGTCGTTCCTTACTAAATGGAAAACGAGTGTGTAATATGACACATGGTTGATAAAAATAGAATGATCTACCCGTCCATGGTGTACAAGAGTTATCGATGGGGTAACCAGCTCTAAGGCACATCGTATGAAAAGGTTCCTAACAACTAGGTCGTAAATTTCTATTTGTGTCAAGCCTGCCAGTCTATTGTCACAAGGGTTCTAGTTAAACCAAGCTTCAAACAAATGGTTAGAGGCTCACAGTATTTGATCTCTGGAGAATAGGTAGTCTCCTAGGTTGGCATTTGACCAAGAAAAGATCCTAATCATTCTCGGACTCCAATGACCAGAAGATCTAGATAGTAGATTTAGTGTCGAAAGGAGGACGAGTAACTCAATCACATGGCTGGCCGATGGTAGCTACACTCATATATACAACTATCATAGCCACGGGGATACTCTGTATTCTATTTACCAATCACGAGCTTTCATCTTTCCAAATCGGTGGAAGACAAAATAATAAAGAGTTCAAGGGAGATGTCACTGAATATAATTTCGTGATTCAAAAGGCGAATGCATAATTCAAGAGGAATTGTCAAAGCAATTGTGGATGAGATCCTGGATACCTCTATATCTCAATCCATGTAGGGTAATTAAATAAAAAGCGAACCAAATGCATCATGGTTGATCAGACCGTGATACAATAATTCTGATTAGACAATATGTTAGCGGACGTCCCCAATAAACATATGTCTTGAATCAAGCTCGATAAAAGAGTAAGGTTGCAAAAATTAGGCTGTAATTGCAGCGTTGGTCAAGATAGTCAAAATATAAGTACGCGAGATTTTTGGAAATGAGGCACAAGTAGTTCGAGTTTTGTGAGAATCAAAATCTAACTCGAGATTCATACACGAATAACAGAATCAGAAATTATAAGCTAACTCCTTACAGGAAAAGAGAATTTAAAATAGACAATTCTAACTTATGATATAAGATTTATATCTAATACAGCAAAAAGAAAATTAAACAGTTCATCAAAATTAACGCCTTAATTCTAGGCAAGTCTAACATACCAAGCGAATAACATATCCACATTGGATCACATTGTCATATCAAAAGTATAGTATACCTATAGGGATCTAGCAAGCTATCTAAATTGTATGGCCTATCTAATAACCTTAACTACCCAACGGTCAATTTGAACAAGGGACTCCTAGTCCTAGTAATTCTCCTAAATTATTTTAATCCTAATTGTGAATGAGCATTTCCTGGATGCATGCTCGCAATGGTACAACTAACTTAAGTACCATCACGAGTTCGCTAATCTTTTACGAAAATGGACCTGCATGGGCTACCACAAAAACTTGTTATGACCCGTACCCGCTTTTTCCGGATACGAGAGGTGTCCAAGCCAGCCTACGCCGCAGAGTCGGCGGTAGAACGCTGTCAAGCCCACAATAAATAAATGCTCAAAAATACAAAATATAATAATTGCTGCTCATTCACATTTCTAAGTTTGTTACAACATTTACAACATTTAAAATTAAAGAAAATACAAGATTTTATAATTAATGAAATTGAGTACAACTGCTATCTATTTTCTAGGTTGACCTCAGCATACCCAAGCCATCCCAATGCTAAGAGTGATCGCGGCTAAACCTGAAAAATATTGGTTTTCAGTCAGGAATAGAACAAGTACACAAACCGACGACAATACGAAAACATAATAGAATTAACAAGACATGAAAATAACATATGAGATATAAAAACTGGAGAGAACTGATGACATGGCACGGTGGAGAAGTAAAGGAAAAATAAAAAGACATCTACCTATATGGTGTGAAATATCTGTTTCGATATGTGAACGGCTAGGGGGTAAATCCGGCACCTGCACGTGTCGTGTACAGGTGCTATTGTTCACGAATAGACATCATGGGATAGTTCTGGGTAGTCCACATGTCTACTAAGATATTTTCCCTCCCGACTACTCCGTGTGACGAGCGTGTCAACAAGCAGCAAGATATATGTATAGACATGAAATGAAAAGACTACTATGAAATCGAAAGCAATCAGAAAGTGCACTTGTCTGAGGTCCTTAGCTGGTGAAACCAAAAATAATATACCACTCAATGAGCCACAATCAGTCAACACATGCAGAAGTCTCCAGATGCTGAAATAAACATTACCAACTATTCTTAGAATAGTCAAAATAGCTAGGATTGCCTGTCCTTAAGTCCAATTCTGGACACAGAGGCAAAACGGTAATTTCGGACAAAAACGATGTCCGCCGTTGGACCCGCTTTGCACCGAAAAGCGTGTCAGAGTCAACGGTCTCTAAAGTCGTTAAACTATATGTCTACAGGTCCGGTTTTTCGATACGAACCCAACCGTATGTCCAAAGTTGAATTTCGGTGGGCCGTGCATAAAATCGCCTGTTGAGTCGGACAGTGGGGCCCACAAAACGACGTTCCGATTCAACTGTCTCAGAATTGGACCAAAATTGGCATAAAGGACCATAAAAATGATACGGTCCTGTTGGCACAAGTTTCGTCTCGATCTGACGAACGTCCACGAAGTAATTAGAGAATTTGCACAGAGGTCGATACGGTGAATTTTGACGGATACGCATCAAATTCGTCGCGCACACGCGACCAATTTGAATTCCGCCAAAGCCCACACGATCACGAAGCCGTTACGCACCTTTCGATGTCTTCGGTTCGTGACCACGTCGCCCGAAATGACGGGACGGACGTGGTATCGGAGTGATTTTTCCTATTTTCTATATTTTCTAAAACTGTTTTTCTTGATTTTTAGCAATTGTTTTCTCGAGACATATTAGACGAAATCAGAAACTACCAAAAGGTCTTCAAGTCCTATAGGTTGTCTACAGCCCTATTTAGACAGAAATTCGAACCTGTCGGTCGATTGGCAATGAATCGACATCCAATCTAGGTCCCTGGACCTCAAAACTGTCAACTTGAATCGTGATTTTTCACGATTTTTCTCGGGGATTTCCTATCGATTAAGCGTATCTAATTTAGAAGTAATAGATGGGAGTCGAAGGTGGTTATATCAGGATCATACCTGAAGAATTATTTGGAAAATGATTGAGCGACGAGGGTGGACATTGACCGCGAAGTCGGCTTCCCGCAGCGTCCTGCTGCTGTCGTCCTGTTTACGCGCGTGCGCGCGCGCGGCCTGTCGCGGCGGTGGTCTGGCCGCATGTGGTGGCGGCGACGGCGACGAGCGACCGCCTAGGGTCGGGGTGGCGCTGGGGTTACTCTGCTCTCCCGAGTATATATACTCGTATGTAGGTCTCGGCTGAGAACATGACGGGGGATGGGCTGCTCTGTTTGTTTAGTTCAGGGGGTTTAGCCACTGCTGAGATTTGAGCTCAGGCCTTGGGCCTTGGTTGCTGGCCCATGGCTTAGGCCGGGCTGCTTCCATATTTTTTTTCTTTTTTTTTTCTATTTCTTTTCTCTATATTAATACCATATGTATATATGTATATACATATATTTATACACACACACACACACACAGATATATATATATATATATATATATATATATATATATATATATATATATATATATATATACACACACATAATATTTATATTTATATATATGCACACACGCACATATATTTACATTTATATATGACAAATCTCCAAAAGTCTAGAAAATACCAATCTCAATTTTATCTATATACATATATATATACTTACACACATTCACATATATATATTAATCTATACACATTCTCATATGTTTATATATATATATATATATATATATATATATATATATATATATATATATATATATATATATATATATATATATATATATATATATATATATGAATCTAAATCACAAAATCTAATAATAATTTAAGTAGAACTATTATAATTAATAACAACTATATTATTTACATAGAAAGACATCTATATACACATAGTAAAATATTTCTATATACAGAAATATTATTTATATAAAATATCTATATTTACTATCTTTCCCAATAAATAATGAATTCATATAATCAGTTAGAAAATATCCATACATATGAATATATATACCTATACTTATATATATAATCTTTTATAAACTCAATTAAATCCCAATAACATTTTGTTTGACTAAAATAATATAACCAATAATAATACTAATATTATATAATAATCACCTCAATAAATTAATAATAAATAATAATAATCAATATGCAATAAATCTATAATGATGTATATGCCCTTTATGTACAGTCTAAAAATAACCATTTAAATAAAAAAATATTTTACAATTTTCGGAAAGGGGAGCTACAGCTGCTAAATGGATTACAACTTCAGAGCACAATGAAGTACTATCCAAGTTGCGTATATAATATAATTAAGCAGAAAGGAGTCCTAACTGAAATGATTGAATATGGAAGACGATAATTTTTTTCTTTTTCTTTTATATCTAATGTATTATGTTCATTTGTTTTGTTGAGTTGTAATGTTCTTAAAATGTGGGATAAAAATGTTATCAAAATGCTCATTTATTTCATAATCTTGCTGCCATATAATCCTAAAATTTTAGAAAATTTATGAAATGCCCAAAAATTGTAAAAGTTTTATGTAAAACCCACCGCAAAATAACGTTTCATCGCGTGCCCAGAATTAACAAAAAATATATAAAAAAATGGTTTCGATTCTTTTTGTCCTTCCATCGAATGACCTTTTTGCCCGTCTAATTAATTCAAAACACCCCCTAACCCTATTATTACAAAAAAAAAGGTTTCGATTCTTCCTCTTCTTCCATACGCACTCTGTTCTCAAACCTAGGTCATTCTCCTCCAAAATCTTTAAATCTTCCTCCCCATTCGTAATCTTCACACCATATCGTCATCAGCGGCAGAATCATCACCGGCAGCATCACCAATTAGAGAAGATGCACCAGTTGCAGAAAATCCAAAAGGGAAAGACGGAGAACAACGGAAATCCTATTCTAAGAAAGTTGCACAGAAGAAAAAGGGAAAAGATGCTAAGAAAAAAGAAGTGCAAGAAGAAGTGCAAACAGAAGGTATAACTTTGAGTTTATGTTCATAAATTATGTATATATTACACGGAGAATGACATTCTCCGTCTTAAAACGCATTTGAATGTTCATTCTTCCTGTCAAATTACACTGGGAATGCCATTCTCCGTGTAATTTAAATCAATAATATCATTCTCCGTTTAATTTAACGGAGAATGGCATTCTCAGTGTTAAAACACATGAGAATGCTATTCTCCGTGTTAATTTAAACGAAGAATGTTATTCTCCTTGTAATTTGAAACGGAGAATTCTATTCTCCGTGTTAAATTAAACGGAGTATGGCATTACAAGAGTTAAAAGAAAGAGAATGTTATTCTCCGTATTTTTATAAACGGAGAATAGCATTCTCCATTTTGAATTACACGGAGAATAGCATTTCCAGTGTTAAAACGATTGAGGATTCTATTCTCCGTTTAATTTGGAACGGAGAATGGAATTCTCCGTGTAATTTGAAACAGAGAATAACATTCCCGTTTAATTTAAAATGATTGAGGATTCTATTCTCCGTTTAATTTAGAACGGAGAATGGCATTCTCCATGTAATTTGAAACGGAGAATAACATTCCCAGTGTTAAAACACAATAGAATGTTCATTCTCTGTTTTAATTTAAACGGAGAATGATATTCTCAATGTCATTTGAAATAGAGAATGCTATTCTCCGTGTTGAATTACATGAAGAATGTCATTTCCAGTATTAAAGCGATTGAGAATACTATTCTCCGTTTATTTGAAACGGAGAATGACATTCTCTGTGTTAAATTATATAGAGAATGTCATTCCCAGTGTTAAAAACCATAAGAATGGCCATTATCCGTGTTAATTAACACGGAGAATGATCATTCTCTATTTCAAATTAAACGGAGAATGACTATTCTCTGTTTTATATCGACGGAGAACAGTCGACAGAAACCTAATTTTTTATTTATTTTTTTGTAAAAAAATCTGTCAGGAATAAGGAATCAAGACTTTTTCGTTCGTCAATATAGATGTTGGCTGTTTACCTGAGCCAGTTATTGATTCCTTGAAGAATACCGATTTCTAGAATTTTGTCGAGATTTTCTACCAAAAAAGAGTCCACATCTTCGAATTGGCCAAGGTAACGGAAGGGCTTGAGAATTTAATTGCAAGTTACACAGAAGAAGAAGATGGCGTCGGATGCTTTGAATTAAGCACCACTGTTAAAATCGCGCCAAGCGTCGACGATATGGCAGTCATCTTCGGTCTACTGCTGAATGAAGAAAGCAATAATGATGTTATTTACAGAAGATTGATAATGGAAAAACAACAGCAGCCCACACCACCAGCATTATTGAGCTTGTGTAGAGATCACTTCACAAGATTGCTGGCTAATTCTAAGGGCAAACACTTAGAAGTCACGAATAAGAAAGTGAGAGAGAAGTTTTTTGAATTGTTACAACGGCTTCGTAGTCGAGATAATGCTATTAATCCAGATGATTTGGCCAAGCTAATAATATTCCACTTGTGCCAAACAGTATTCTTCACAAAGTCTGGCAGTTCAAATTTGCCGTACAGATTCTTGGCCTTGGTAGACAGTGTGGACGTCATCAACAGTATATGCTGGCCAAGGTTAATCCTGGCATATGTAATAGATAGCATAAAGAGGATTAGAAGTAAAACTGAACGGGGGGATTACTCAATGGCTTACTCCAGATTGGAAGGTTGCACAATATACTTCCTCTATTGGTTTGCAGAACATAGTACATTTATGAAAAGGAAGTTCGACCCAATTCCCGATTACCTAAGATTTTTCACATAGAATGGGTACGAAATCTCAAACTTCCTCAAGGCCGAATATCACAACAAGTTGAGGTCGAAGATGATATTCGAAGATCTGGTTATACCTGTTGGAAAAGAAGAAGGGCACAAAGAAGATGAGCTACCTATACAAGAAGTTAAAAAAGAGGGAGAGGAAGAACACCAATAAGCAGGTGGGAATAATTTTGATGAACAACAGATACCACAGCATGATGAAATGGGCGCTGTGATGGACGACTCAGCACAGGAATTGGAGGATTCGAGAAGACATCATTCTGATATTCTTGTGCAGAATGAAGAACTCAAAGAAAAGTTAAAAGAGATGGAGGCACAAGGAGCGCAGTTACGTGCAGCCGACCTTGAGAACGAGTAACTCAAAGAAAAGCTGAAAGAGCTCGAGGCACAAGAAGCGCAACAACGTGCAGTCAACATTGTGATGGAGGGCTCTGTGCTTGAACTGGAGGATTTGAAAAAGCAGAATTCTGTTCTTATTGCTGAAAATGCACAGCTCATCGACAATGTTAAAAAGTACTACAACAAATATGGCCTACAATAGCATGCGCCGAACGCTATATAAAGCCTTATATAGCATATTTTGTCCGCTATAATTGCCCCCACTATAGTATGTGAACGCTATAACATTATAGCATTCTTAAATGTTGTAGATGGATTATAGGGTTCATGAATGTTGTGGATGGTTTATAGCGTTCATGAATGCTGTAGATTGATTATAGCGTTCATGAATGTTGTGAATGGTCTATAGCGTTCTTGAATGTTGTTAATGAATAATAGCGTTCATAAATGTTGTGGATGGTTCATAGCGTTCTTTAATGTCATTGATTTATTATAGCATTTCTGAACGCTGTCAATTTTTTATAGTGTTTTGAGTGCCATAAATCTGCTACACAATTTTATATCTGAATAACCTGTTATGTATCACATACAATTAACCTGTGCATCATAAAAATTATTGCTGAATTGCAATTTTGATTTCAACAATTTCAATCACAACTTCCATTTCGATCAATCAAGATATAGAAAAGGTTTGCCAAAATAAATAAATTCATATATTTTTCATTAAAAATTCAAGATAAACAAAAAGTTGTTGTATGCCTAAAGCGATCGAAATAGTTGTCGAAAATAAATTTTTCATGTAAAGAGAATCCAAGATGCACAAAATGTTTGTAACCTAACGCTAGTCCAAAATTCAACTAAACCATTCTATTTCCATACAAAATGTCTGTAGGTCAAATTGCAGCTCGATCGACACTTTCCTTCTAGCTTATATCAACAACCATCAAAAATTTACACACCGACCTACACAAAATTTTGAAGAAAATACATTAGCATTATTATATAAAAAATAAGTTCACACAAGATCATGTATCCATGTATTCCATAGAGAAAAACATACAATCGTGGGGCAAGCAGATGATGACAGATATGAGGCACTAAATATAAATCTGTTTATCAAAGAAGAGCAGTATCTAAAGAAAAACATACAATGCCCACTATAGCAGTATAAAAAGTCTTTATGATGATGTTCTTAACAAGTGATCATTTTGAAAAGACTAACCTTCTACTTATTTTTAGCCGTGTATCAGGCATCTGTTATTGCCAAGTATTAGCAATAATAACCACTCTAAATTAATCTGAAAATCTATTTAGTTTTGGCCGATGTATAGACACTGTCATTACCTTTTCGAATATTTCCTTGGCTGGCCTTATTAAATATTTAACAAAGATGATTTTCCATAAGTTCAACTTTTTTACAACCCATAAAATACAAGACTTTGCAGAATAATCAATTAGATATTTCAGAAACATGATTTTTCTCAAATTCATCCTTTGATATTATCAGTCATCTGATTGATTTTATCTCCTTCAAGTTTTGATCTCACTTATTTGTATCAAAAAGAAATGGTGGATATCACACGAAGTTAAATATTTAATGCTTCCACAACCAATTACCCATTTCAAGCCAAATTAGGACATCCCATGTAGTAAGAACAGGATATTAAAGGTATACTAGGAACCTAGGTAACCTGGTTCTAAGGTGGGTTTTGACACATAACCTATTTTCAGGTATAATTGATCTCAAGAAACCAACTAAACAGATCTACAACCCTATAATATTATGAACCTAGGTAATCTGTCTCTAGATGGTTCAAGCAGTGAGAGTGTTAAGGAGGGCACTATAAACTCGTATGGGAAACTCCATGCCACATCTGTATCCTTAGAAAGACTAATATAAATATGATAGTATTGAAAATAAATGATTATTATGTTTCGCTGGGAAACTCATACCTCTCCAGCATTAAATATAAATGCCTAGTTCCCTGCACACTAGAAGTTATTAGTAGATTCTACTATAGCTTATATCATGTGTCAAAGAGAAAGCTGCACGAAGCATGTCCAAGGTCCCTGCACACTAGAAGTTGTAGCCTACTCCTCCATTGTTCATTTGCCTTATGACCTGGAAGTTATGTTAACAATAGAAAATGGACAATGTAAATTTTGCAGACTTTATGGCACAATGTAAACACCACCGAAAAACTTTAGAAGATTGGAAAGGTATAATAGAAAAACACAGAATGTCCATTACATAACAGAGGAGTCTCAACCTCCAAAAACTTTAGAAGTGTAATTGAGAATGAACTGCTTAGCAAGACATTTTGACTTACACTATGTTCACCAAAGAAAATGTATCCTCATAAACAATTAACCTTATAACAAAAGTAGAATAAACTATTAAGTTGTGGAAGACTCCAGTAGGCATTTGGGATAGGTATTCGTTGGCCACTCTAACAAGGGTCAAATTTTTATTAATTATGACTTCTTCATGTTTGACTTTTATTTTCTTTCTTCAAAAAAATTTTAGGCACGAGTTTCAGTCAACCAATAACTTTTTCTACCACTAGAATGTTCTTCAAAGAAGACTGTGTCTAGTAACAATAGCAGGAACAATCTCCAAAATCAAGTAGATATTTAATAAGGGCTCCCTCAATACACTCTCTCTCCCTATTATTACCTTCTTTAGTGACCTTGATACTTTCTTAGATGTGGACTGAGAAAAAGTTATGTCTCTCCCTATTATTACCTTCTTTAGTGACCTTGATACTTTCTTAGATCTGGAGATGAAGGATAAATCTCATCATTGGATATGGTAATATCCAATGACCAAGGAGTCTATGCATTAACTAGGGGAGAGACATGGCATTTATCAGGATTGAGGCACATGTCGTAAAAGAAGCCATGACAACCAAAAGCAGTACAAATGTTGTAATAATATAAGTAGTTTTGGACTATTTCTAAACATATTTGTGAATTCCATTAATAGAAAAAGATTCTAAGTAGACAATGATACACTATTAATTCAGAGTGTCCATAAAACTATCATGATGGTGCTCTAAATGCATCAGTTTAACTCTTTTTCACATATTCATATTATGTGGTTCAACAAAACCAGGATATAGACTCGTTGCTTCTTTCTACAAAAGGACTGATATCAACTTGAAGACTAGCAACATAGGTAAACCATTATATTAACTGTCATATTAGAAAAAGCACATTATGTATCAGTCCTGCAAAAAACAACAGACCGAATCAAATAGCATTTTTTTAAAATTCACTAAAAACAAGGTCAAGATAATATAAATTTTTGTCACTCAAATGCACATATCAGCGTAAAACCTCCGACAGATCCCATGAGAGCTCTTTATGTCATGTGCATTGGTTCTAATTTTACATTACACTCATGAAATAGTAGGAGAAAGTATCGATTTCACGATGCTCCACCATTGATTTCACTTGAAATCAAGATTTTTAACTTTAAGTACCATTCCTCTCTCTGATATTGAGAATGAGAAAAATACTTGCATTACCGAATGGACCACCAAAACCTTCAGATCAATGACCGATTCTCTTTGTTATTTGTAACTCCTCTTCCCAAATTGTTTCAAAAACTTTATTTATTTGTTTATCCTATTTTTAGTTGAAATAAATCATTTTGAAGCTTATAAGCGTTATTTGTTACTTTCTTGTCATTTCAAAATTTTAGATAAATGGTTTGAAAGTATTTTTCGTATTGAATTTTATTTGCACCATAAAGGTGTTATCATTTGGACCTTCAACCATTGACTTCGAAGGTAACTTGGAAGGCATATCTATCATGATCAATAAGAAAAACTTTTCGATTTTGCTAAATATCAAATAAATTGACTTTGATAATACTAGATATATTTTCAAATCATTATAAGATTAATGTTGATAAAAAAATCTAGAATTTAAGATTGAATTTATAAGAATATATCTTAATTAGTATTTGATAATATATATAGATTATATTTTAAACTATTAAGGTTGGAATATCTATTCGATAATATCAAGCAGATATTTAAGTAATATTGTAATTCATTTATTGAGTTAGAATTTAATTCGTGTGATGTGAATAGAATAGTAATTATAGCAGATATGTCACAGGCAACCACGACTAATATGGCTCATGCCCATATTTGGATGACGAACCAGTATTACAATATTCCAATATGTGTGGCTAGATTGGACTTGTTCTAGATAATTACTAACGGAAGAAGCTATCTGCTAAAGATTTCGATCCAATCCTTATCTAGTAGTCTCAAACCTATTTATGGAGGCCTCATTCTCCTAATCTTCTCATATGAATAAACCAAACCATCACCACAAATGATCACCACTACAGAAGCTACCATGTCCGGATCCGTGTGTCCGTGTCCATTCCATCTTACTCCATTACACATTCAAACCCAGTTCATGTCGGACACACCCGACACGAACGGCAAAATCATCAACCTCCCGAGGTCTCCGCTGAAACACCTAACTTCTGGCAGTACCACGGCCTCCCCGGCCGCTGCCACTTTCGGCCACTCAACCACAGCAGCAGCACCCCATTCATTCCCGCTCGTAGCCGCAACCACCATGCCACCGTTTCGTCGAACCCCGTCCCCAAACCTGTTCGGCCACTCCACCGTAGTCATAGTCGTTAAACACCACCACCCAAATAATGGGTGTCACGCCCCAGTTCCAAATAATCGGATCGGGAACACGTGGCATGCCAGCTGTACAATCTAGCATAGCTAAACCCAATTTAATGGACTATGATTCGATTGTAGTACGCTGAAGTATAGCTAACAAGTAACATCACAGGCAGGTAAACTAGTCTCATCCATGAAAAAATATAATAGATAACTGAATGGAAAATCATCAGTACCACAGAATCCAAATGTCAACTATGGCTAGAGGAGAACAATCCACTAAAAGTAAATGAGTACATCTGGAATAAAATGAAGTAGCAAAAAGAAATAAACAGAATACTGGAAATGGAACCCACGTCTGAAGATGTAGCTAGCCTCCAGAGGATCAAGGCTGCGGCTCCACCTCAAAGTCGTCGTCAACAAGTCCCTCTACTCCGTAATCAGCCGGGAATAAGTGCTCGTCAAGCTCTGGAAAATATACCAGGTCTTCAGAGGGACATAACAAATACACAGGAAAATGGCATGCAAGAATATACTGAGCAGTAATGTAAAAGTAACTAATAAGAATGCCACCCAGTATTTCTCTAACCAAACAAGGACAGGAAATACAAGGAAGCAATAAGGTGTTCTAACCATCTATGTGTAAATGCACTCGAGACATCTCTAGTGGCACATGAGAGGGGGAGAAGAAGAAGAAACTGCCACCAAGCGTTCTACGGTTTGAGAAACGAGGGGCTACGAGCATCCAGCGTACATTGGAAACATAAATTCTCATACACCACTAGTAGACTCTCCCCACCCAATGTACTCGTACCGTATATGCGGTACGAACAATATGCAAGACGTCATAGCAAATATAGTATAACTAAACTAAACTGCTACAGACTCAAGATCATATGTTAATGGCCAGTCAACACAGAACCTCTGCACTCAACTCACTCATATGTGATACGTGTCTGAGACAGTGTCAAGTTTATACTAACTCTATACAAGGTAGTCATCAATGGAGACGAGTGCACACGATAGTAATAACTGGCAAATGTAAATACTGCATAGTAAATGTCAAGCAAGGTGTACTTGCCTGTGTCCAGCAACTGAGTATCCGGGTCCAAAGTAGAGTCCGAGTCCCGAGAAGCAAATAATCCTAAACAAAATTTATCTCTAGTTAATTACTAATTAAACAAATTAAACAATTTATTTAATTGCTAAGTAATCTATAATTTAAATTAATCTATTATTACTAGCTAACTAGTATCAATAATTATGAATAATAATTATACAATAATTAGTATGTAAACCATACTTATTATCATACCATTTATATTCTGAAATTTATATACAACCAAATATTTAATAATTAATTAATTAATTAATGATAATCAATTAACCAACCATTTTAATACACACATGAATTCACAATTCCTAATATTACTAACATAAATAGTAAAAATCCTTAAAAATCATTTTTAGTCTATTTTAATAATAAACTAAATAATATCAGAATAATAAATATATATTATATATATATTTTACAGAAAATGAATTATTATCATTAAACTATTTATTAAATAACTAGTTGGATAATAACAATAAGTACTTAATAATTCTAAATAAATCCAAATAAATCACCACAAACCTTCAATTTAATCATTAAAACAAAATTCACAGTATTAACACAAAATTAATAATTATTTAAATCAATAAATAATTATTACACAATTTATTACATAAACCTAAACATGATTTTCCAAATTACTTTTAAATCTTAAAATTTTTGTAAATATATATAAAATACATAAAATAAATTCCTAAATATCATATTTACACATTTCTAATAGAATCTTATCACTTCACAAAATTACAACATTTATATAATTAATAACAATTAATTATATAATATATTCAACTTATGTAATAAATCTAGAAATTACCCAACTAAATCTAAATAATTATAAATAATAATAAATAAATATTGGAATTATTTTTCTACAGAATAATATACTATTACAAACATTTTCTATTCAAACAATATTATTTAATTACTAACCAATTAAATAATATAAATTGAAAACGGTATTTAATAATTAGTTTGATTAATACAAAACTTCCAAGAAAAATCTAAATAAAATATTTTAAAAACCAATAAAATACTGGAAAAATTTCCGTAATTTACTTTATAATTAAATCTATATTTTCCATATAAATTATATTATTTAATTATTTACCAATTAAATAATATGCATCAAATGGAATTAATTAAACAGTTTTAATTCACTGTTTTTCACATAAAATAATTATAAATTTAATTCTAAAAATTCTGGAAAAATTATTTTAAAATACTATATTAATTATACAAACTTTTTCATGTACAAAATTTTATCTAATTCGTAATCAAAAGATTACATAAAAATTAAAACATTAAACACATTTAATTAATTACTAGCATTGAAACTTCATAATTAAATATAAATAAATACTAATAATTAATATTAATTCATACAAAAATTAGGGTAGAACCCCTACATAATTACCAATGATTTCCTACATTTAGATCTAATTATTCATCCATTTATTCATCATAACAATCAATACAAAACTGAATAATCAGAATTTAAATACTAAAACTTGGTTTAAAGCATGCTAAGAGGTTTTAATCCACGTGACAGCGCCACGTGGGGGTCGGGGTTACCTCGCCATGCCGCAGGGGGGTGGAACGCCGCGAGGGGGTCGCGCCGACGAGGGGGGTCGCCGGATCGGGGCGGTCGGGGCTGCAGCGCGCGGGGGGGCGCCGGCTGCTACACGCGGGCGCGGGATGCGCCGCGTCTCGTCGTCGATGGCGGGGCTCCGGGTGAGGGAGAAGGAGATAGGCGCGGAAGAGGAGGAGGGGCTGGTGGTTTGATGGGGAGAGGTGGAGTTTGTGTGGAGGCAAGTTTAGGGTTAGGGTTGAGAGTGATTAGGTTCTCCTATAAGAATATATATATGGGAAAGATCCAAATGAATAGGTCCCTAATGGGTTGGGCCTAGGTTAAGGTTAAATTAAGGATTGGGTTTAGTTGCTAAAAATTTTAACACCAAAACTATACAAGCTTATATATATAATCTAATAGTAAACCAATAAATAGTAACACTATATATATATATATATATCATATACTTCTAAACTTTATCAATAATTTAATAATTAGTGTAAAAGCATTTATTTAACAATTAACATTATTTAGTAACAAATAAATATTAATAAAAAAAATATTTTGAGGGGTTTTACATTCTCCCCAACTTATTAAAATTTCGTCCTCGAAATTAAAAACAAGCTGGGATTAAAAGAAACACACACAATCATAATTCTAAATCTAGGAAATTTACAAACTAAATTAAGCAAAATCTAGAGAGTGAATATTAGCAGAATTAAGTCATACCAGACGCCTCACGAAGGTATGGATAACGCTCCAGAATAGAATCTTCCCGCTCCCAAGTCGATTCGCCCGGAGAATGGTGTTTCCACGCAACTCGGACTAGTCGAATGGTCTTCCCCTTCAACATTTTCTCTCTGCGGTCTAGGATCTCCACAGGATGCTCCTTGTAGGACAAAGTCGGTCCCACGGTGATCTCTGGATGATCAAGTATGTGGTTAGGGTCTGCCACATACTTCCTCAACTGGGAGACATGAAATACGTCATGGACGCCTTCCAATGACTGCGGCAGTGCCAATCTGTATGCAACCTCGCCAACCTTCTCCAACACATCGAATGGTCCGATGTACCTTAGGCTGAGCTTTCCTCTGACCCCAAATCTGATTGTACCTCTAGTCGGAGAGATTCTCAAGAACACATGATCCCCTTCCTTGAACTCAAGAGGTCGCCTATGAGTGTCTGCCCACTGCTTCTGCCGGTCCTGTACTGCTCGTAGATGCCCCAGAATCTTCTTGACTGTATCTACTGTACGAGTCACTAACTCTGGTCCCAATATCTATCCCTCACCTACATCACCCCAACATGCTGGCGATCGACACTTCCTTCCGTACAATGCCTCGAAAGGGGCCATCTAGATACTTGCCTGGTAGCTGTTGTTGTAAGAGAACTCTACCAAATGCAAGTGATCCTCCCAGGATCCTCCAAAATCCAACATGCAAGCTCTCAACATGTCCTCCAGCGTCTGGATGGTACGCTCTGACTGCCCGTCGTCCTTCAGCGTCTGGATGGTACGCTCTGACTGCCCGTCCGTCTGGGGGTGATAAGCAGTGCTGAACTTCAGTCTTGTGCCCAGACTTTCCAGCATGCTCTTCCAGAAATGCGATGTGAATCTCGAATCTCGATCGGAGACTATACTGACTGGTACTCCATGTAATTGCACTATCTCCTTCATATATAAATCTGCCAATACCTCTGTAGATTGCCCCACTCGGAATGGTATGAAATGAGCAGACTTCGATAATCTGTCCACAATCACCCAAACTGCATCTCGTCCAGCTGGGCTCCTCAGAAATCCCGTAACGAAATCCATAGTGATGTGCTCCCACTTCCACTCAGGTATCGGAAGCGGTTGCAACAATCCTGCGGACCTCTGATGTTCAGCCTTGACTTGCTGACATACCAAGCACTTTGCTACGAACCGTGCTATTTTACGCTTCATTCCATGCCACCAGTAGTGCGGTCTCAGGTCCCTGTACATCTTCGTACCTCCTGGATGAATAGAATAAGTCGAGCTATGAGCCTCTGTCATCAGCTCCTGCCTGATCTCTCCATTAGGAACATAGAGGCGATCTCCGCACCTCAAGGTCCCATCTTCGTAAATCCTCAATCCAGTCTGCAGTCCTTGCTCTGTCCTCTGTCGAAGCCTCTGATAACTGGCATCTGTCGATAAGGTTGCCTTGATCCGCTCTACCAACGAAGACTGAACCTGAATATTCATCATCTTTGCAGCTCCTCCAGGCCTAACAACTTCGATGCCCATCTTTTCCAAGTCATAAAGCAACTCCTTTTGTGATGTCAAGAAATGTGCCATAGGCCTCCGGCTCAATGCATCTGCTACTGAATTCGCCTTCCCTGGATGGTACTATAACTCAATATCAAAATCTGCCATCAACTCAAGCCAACGCCTCTGTCTCAAATTTAAATCCTTCTGAGTATAGACACACTTGAGGCTTTTATGATCTGTATATACCTCCACTGTTTCTCCATACAGATAATGCCTCCAAAGCTTCAAGGCAAATATTACCGCCGTAAGCTCTAAGTCGTGCGTGGGATAATTCTTCTCATGGGTCCTCAACTGCCGAGAACCATATGCAACTACCTTCCCATGCTGCATCAAGACGCATCCTAATCCCTTCCCGGATGCATCACTATAGATGACAAAACCTCCTGATCCCGATGGAATGGTCAAGACTGGTGCAGTAGTAAGGCGTTTCTTCAAATCATCAAAAGCAGCTTGGCACTCTTCCGTCCACTCGAACTTCTGATCCTTGCGAGTCAACTTCGTCATGGGTTTCGCAATTCTTGCAAAATTCTCTACGAACCTCCGGTAGTATCCGGCAAGCCCCAGAAAACTTTGCACCTCTGAAACATCGGTTGGAGTTGGCCACGACTCCACTGCTGATATCTTCGTCGGATCCACTTCTATGCCTTTCCCTGAGATAACATATCCAAAAAATGAAACATGATCTAGAAGAAATTCACACTTACTCAACTTTGCATATAACTTCTGATGCCTCAAGATCTCCAGTACCTTCCTCAAGTGATCCTCATGCTCTTCATGGTTCTTTGAATACACCAAAATGTCGTCGATGAATACTACGACAAACTTATCAAGATATTCATGGAATACTCTGTTCATTAAATTCATGAATACAGCCAGTGCATTTGTCAAACCAAAGGGCATTACTAAGAACTCGTAATGACCATACCGAGTCCTGAATGTCGTCTTCTGGATGTCTTCCTTCCGAACCTTCACTTGATGGTATTCCGATCTCAGATCAATCTTCGTGAATACCTGGACTCCTGTCAGCTAGTCAAATAGATCATCAATTCTGGGCAGGGGATACTTGTTCTTGATCGTCACAGCATTAAGAGCCCTATAATCAATGCACATGCGAACTGTTCCATCTTTCTTTGGCACAAACAAGACCGGGGCTCCCCATGGTGACGCACTTGGTCTGATAAACCCCTTGTCTTACAACTCCTGCAACTGTACTTTCATTTCATCCAGCTCCTTCTTCGCCAGTCGATAGACATTTGAAGAGATTGGTGCCGCTCCTGGTATGAGCTCAATGGTGAACTCAACCTCTCTGTCGGGTGGTAGACCCGGCAGATCATCGGGAAAGACATCAGAAAACTCATCAATGATCGGTGGCGGGGCAACCTCCATTGCCATGCAAGCTCCATGATACTGAGATACTCCCTTCTCAATGCTTCCTCTCTGAAATTCAAACTCCGGCTGGCCTGGCGGTCTAAATATAGCACAACCCCTGTGGCAGTCCAATATAGCATGATATTGACTAAGCCAATCCATACCCAATACTACGTCAAAATTTGGCATAGGAAATACCAAAAGTCGAGCTCTCATCTCTCGGCCACATATAACTACCGAACAGGTTCTACATGTACTAGTCACAGGTAGTATACCCCCACCAGTAATAATTTTCCAACTCTTAGGCATAGTAGAAGTAGCTATCCTATGCACAGCTACAAATCTAGATGATATAAATGATAGGGTGGCACCAGAATCGAATAACACTATAGCAGGCAATGAACCTACTAAAATAGTACCTGTGATAGCCTCACCTTCGGTTCCATCTTCCCCCTGAGTGAGAGCAAAAATCTGTCCTTGCTTCTTGTTTTCTGCCTGCTGCTTGGCTTTCTCAAACTGTGCTGACTGTGAAGGGAGTATAGGTCCTCTCTGCTGACCTCCTGATGCTGGTGGCTTCTGTCCTCGTGCTGGCACAATGGCTCCCCGAACTGGACAATCTCGAGCCTGATGCTGGCTCGATCCACAAGCTAAACAAGTACCCAGCATCCTTCTGCACTCTCTATGTAAGTGTCCCTTCCTGTCGCAGAAATGACAAGTCGGAAGCTCTTTAGACTGGTAGGGTCCAGTCTTCTGCTGATGCTGATGCTGATGATGTCCCATAGGTCTCTTGATAGGACCTCCTTACTGCGTCTTCGTCTGTACTGGCTGGTTCTTCTGCTGGTTCAACTTCCCTTTGCTAATTGCCTCCTGAATCCTGGCCTCCGTCAGCAACTCAGCATAAGAGATTCGGGACAGAGAGCTAGTATAATGCTGTAGCTCCTGCCTCAGCCCGTTGTAAAATCTCTTGGCCTTCTCCAGATCATTGGGTATCAGCACCTCCCCATATTTGCTGAGTCGACTGAACTCCGAGTCATACTCGTCAACAGTCTTGTTCCCTTGCTCCAGATGCAGGAACTGGTTGTATAAGGCATTCTTCATAGTAGTAGGAAAGTACTTCTTATCAAAGAACTTCCGAAACTGTTCCCACGTCTGACGAGTACCCAACTGACGCTCCATAGAATCCTACCAGTGATGGGCATTCCCCTCCAGCTGAGTTCTTATGCCAGTCATCCATAAATCCTCAGGCAACTGAGATGCCTGCAATTTCTTCTTGGTGCTGGTGATCCAAGTAGTGGTCTCCTCCGGACTCTCGTTTCCCTTATAAGGTTTGGGGTCCGTCTGCACGTAGTCCTTCACTGAACCTACCCGTGCTGGTCTCACGGGAGCTAGTGTCGGAGCTGGTGCAGGTGCTGGTGCTGTCATCCTCTCCATGGCTGTCAAGAATCCCTGTCTTATCTCAGCAGCTTCCCGTCTTTGCACAGCTGCTTCTTGCCTCTGCTCTGCTGCTTGCTGTCTCTGTTCTTGCATCATCATATGCATGAACTGAAACATCTATACCTGACTGTCTTGAGGCACAGTCGGGGGCACTCCATATGGTGTCTGAGGGTACTGCGGGGGAGGAGGTGGTACTCCAGTCGGTTGTGCACCAACTGGCTGAGACGTCTGCCCTGGTAGCAAAGGGTGGATTGAAACTACCCTTGCGGACTGATCATCCGTACCAGATGACTGGTTGTCTCTACCGGCAGCGGTACATCCACTCCTCAAATTCATGATTCTGCAGAGATAAGATAGAAGGAATTGAGAATAGGACGGAAACAAACGAGATGCAAAAGAATTTGTTCAAGGATAATCAAGAATGATATAGTCAAGTATGGATGAGACCTAATATTCTTAACCTAATTTGTAGGCTTGTTCAGTACAGTAGCGTAACAAAACAAATTTTGAGACCTGTATGGGCCACCACTAAAACATGTCACGCCCCAGTTCCAAATAATCGGATCGGGAACACGTGGCATGCCAGCTGTACAATCTAGCATAGCTAAACCCAATTTAATGGACTATGATTCGATTGTAGTACGCTGAAGTATAACTAACAAGTAACATCACAGGCAGGTAAACTAGTCTCATCCATGAAATAATGTAATAGATAACTGAATGGAAAATCATCAGTGCCACAGAATCCAAATGTCAACTATGGCTAGAGGAGAACAATCCACTAAAAGTAAATGAGTACATCTGGAATGAAATGAAGTAGCAAAAAGAAATAAACAGAATACTGGAAATGGAACCCACGTCTGAAGATGTAGCTAGCCTCCAGAGGATCAAGGCTGCGGCTCCACCTCAAAGTCGTCGTCAACAAGTCCCTCTACTCCGTAATCAGCCGGGAATAAGTGCTCGTCAAGCTCTAGAAAAGATACCAGGTCCTCAGAGGGACATAACAAATACACAAGAAAATGGCGTGCAAGAATATACTGAGCAGTAATGTAAAAGTAACTAATAAGAATGCCACCCAGTATTTCCCTAACCAAACAAGGACAGGAAATACAAGGAAGCAATAAGGTGTTCTAACCATCTATGTGTAAATGTACTCGAGACATCTCTAGTGGCACATGAGAGGGGGAGAAGAAGAAGAAACTGCCACCAAGCGTTCTACGGTTTGAGAAACGAGGGGCTACGAGCATCCAGCGTACTTTGGAAACAGAAATTCTCATACACCACTAGTAGACTCTCCCAACCTAATGTACTCGTACCGTATACGCGGTACGAACAATATGTAAGACGTCATAGTAAATATAGTATAACTAAACCAAACTGCTACAGACTCAAGATCATATGTTAATGGCCAGTCAACACAGAACCTCTGCACTCAACTCACTCATATGTGATACGTGTCTGAGACAGTGTCAAGTTTATACTAACTCTATACAAGATAGTCATCAATGGAGACGAGTGCACACGATAGTAATAACTGGCAAATGTAAATACTGCATAGTAAATGTCAAGCAAGGTATACTTGTCTGTGTCCAGCAACTGAGTATCCGGGTCCAAAGTAGAGTCCGAGTCCCGAGAAGCAAATAATCCTAAACAAAATTTATCTCTAGTTAATTACTAATTAAACAAATTAAACAATTTATTTAATTGCTAAGTAATCTATAATTTAAATTAATCTATTATTACTAGCTAACTAGTATCAATAATTATGAATAATAATTATACAATAATAAGTATGTAAACCATACTTATTATCACACCATTTATATTCTGAATTTATATACAACCAAATATTTAATAATTAATTAATTAATTAATGATAATCAATTAACCAACCATTTTAATACACACATGAATTCACAATTCCTAATATTACTAACATAAATAGTAAAAATCCTTAAAAATCATTTTTAGTCTATTTTAATAATAAACTAAATAATATCAGAATAATAAATGTATATTATATATATATTTTACAGAAAATGAATTATTATCATTAAACTATTTATTAAATAACTAGTTGGATAATAACAATAAGTACTTAATAATTCTAAATAAATCCAAATAAATCACCACAAACCTTAAATTTATTCATTAAAACTAAATTCACAATAGTAACACAAAATTAATAATTATTTAAATCAATAAATAATTATTACACAATTTATTACATAAACCTAAACATGATTTTCTAAATTACATTTAAATCTTAAAATTTTGGTAAATATATATAAAATACATAAAATAAATTACTAAATATCATATTTACACATTTCTCACAGAATCTTATCACTTCACAAAATTACAACATTTATATAATTAATAACAATTAATTATATAATATATTCAACTTATGTAATAAATCTAGAAATTACCCAACTAAATCTAAATAATTATAAATAATAATAAATAAATATTGGAATTATTTTTCTACAGAATAATATACTATAACAAACATTTTCTATTCAAACAATATTATTTAATTACTAACCAATTAAATAATATAAATTGAAAACGATATTTAATAATTAGTTTGATTAATACAAAACTTCCAAGAAAAATCTAAATAAAATATTTTAAAAACCAATAAAATACTGGAAAAATTTCCATAATTTACTTTATAATTAAATCTATATTTTCCATATAAATTATATTATTTAATTATTTACCAATTAAATAATATGCGTCAAACGGAATTAATTAAACAGTTTTAATTCACTGTTTTTCACATAAAATAATTATAAATTTAATTCTAAAAATTCTGGAAAAATTATTTTAAAATACTATATTAATTATACAAACTTTTTCATGTACAAAGGTTTATCTAATTCGTAATCAAAATATTACATAAAAATTAAAACAGTAAACACATTTAATTAATTACTAGCATTGAAAGTTCATAATTAAATATAAATAAATACTAATAATTAATATTAATTCATACAAAAATTAGGGTAGAACCCTTACATAATTACCAATTATTTCCTACATTTAGATCTAATTATTCATCCATTTATTCATCATAACAATCAATACAAAACTGAATAATCAGAATTTAAATACTAAAACTTGGTTTAAAGCATGCTAAGAGGTTTTAATCCACGTGACAGCGCCACGTGGGGGTCGGGGTTACCTCGCCACGCCGCAGGGGGGTGGAACGCCGCGAGGGGGTCGCGCCGACGAGGGGGGTCGCCGGATCGGGGCGGTCGGGGCTGCAGCGCGCGGGGGGGCGCCGGCTGCTACACGCGGGCGCGGGAAGTGCCGCGTCTCGTCGTCAACGGCGGGGCTCCGGGTGAGGGGGAAGGAGATAGGCGCGGAAGAGGAGGAGGGGCTGGTGGTTTGATGGGGAGAGGTGGAGTTTGTGTGGAGGCAAGTTTAGGGTTAGGGTTGAGAGTGGTTAGGTTCTCCTATAAGAATATATATATGGAAAAGATCCAAATGAATAGGTCCCTAATGGGTTGGGCCTAGGTTAAGGTTAAATTAAGGATTGGGTTTAGTTTCTAAAAATTTTAACACCAAAACTATACAAGCTTATATATATAATCTAATAGTAAACCAATAAATAGTAACACTATATATATATATATCATATACTTCTAAACTTTAACAATAATTTAATAATTAGTGTAAAAGTATTTATTTAACAATTAACATTATTTAGTAACAAATAAATATTAATAAAAATAAAAAAAATATTTTGAGGGGTTTTGCAATGGGAGAAACCGTACCTCGTCGCCGCCACGACAAGCTGCAGCCACAGATTTGGTGCCACCGTGCCAACAAACGCCTAGCTCTACCTCCGCCGTGTGGTCGATAGACGATGCCGTACCATCACCCGCACCCACGATGACGAACCGAGCTCGAGGCCACTGGCATCCGCCGCCGGGTCCTCCCTACCGCCAACGACACCTTCGCACGCTCTCGACGAACCCCTAAACGGCTGCCTCTGGAGTAGATCGGAGCCCCTCTAGTGCAACGCATCCCAGCACGTCACCGCGGAGAGCTCGGATCCACGAAGCCGACCCCGCCCATCTGCTACCGAGCCACATCGCGTCTCCTCTCCGTCGTACCCACGGACTATCTACCGATCTGGGTCCTTCCCATCCGCTCGACCGCTCAGCGATCCCAACCATGGGGCTGTCCTTTCCGACCAGATGTGCAGCACCTGCCGCACCCTTTTTCCAGATCTGCGACCGAATCCCTAGCCGCCGTACGCCTCTCGCCCCCGACCATCCTGAAGTGTGTCGCCTCTCCGTAAACGGTACCGGTAATCAGCAATGCCTGCGCGATGCTCGATGCTCTGGCGAGCCGCGGAGTACCTCACTCCGGTGAAGGCTCCACCGACCGTCCAAGCTTGCGTCGTGTCTCCACAAGACCTCTCGATATATATATATATATATATATATATATATATATATATATATATATATATATATATATATATATATATATATATATAAATATATATGTATATTAGAGAATTACTTTTCCTAAAATATTTTAGGTATGCTATATGTTTTTTTTCTTCTAAATAGGTTATAAGTATCCACATGTATATGAAATATATTTTTTATTAAGGATTTGTACAAAATGATTTACTAGATTTTTTTCCATATAATTAATCTAAAGTATTTTGTTAATAATAATATAGCTTTTAAAACATTGTAAATAATTTCTAAAATAAGTTATAAAGAGGTATACACATTTTATATAAAGGATTAACCTCTCTTAAATCAAATAGAGTAGAATTGACCTAGAAGCCCATGGACCAACATGTGTGCTACTCTTTGTTAAGATCATCTATTAACTTGGTAATTTTATAAAATAGGTTCTTTGGACTTGACTCAGTGCTAGACCGTACCTTCAGCTCGGGACCACAGGCAAGTATACTTTCTGATTGCTTTTCGATTCATAGTAGTCTATACATTTCATGTTTATACATATGTCTTGTTGCTTGTTGACACGCTCGTCACAAGGAGTAGTCGGGAGGAGAAATATCTTAGTAGACATGTGGACTACCCATAACTATCCCTATGATGTCTATTCGTGAATAATAGCAGCTGCACATGACACGTACAGGGTGCCGGATTTACCCCCTAGCCGTTCACATGTCGAAACGGATATTTCAAATCACATAGATAGTTGTCTTTTATTTGTTTTCCTTGTCTTCTCTACCACCTGCCATGTCATCAATACTTTCTAGTTTTCACCTCTCATATGTTATTTTTATGTCTTATTAATTCTATTGTATTCTCGCATTGCCGTCGGTTTGTGTGCTTGTTCCATTCCTGACTGGAAACCAATATTTTTCAGGTTTAGCCACGACCACTCATAGCATTGGAAAGGCTTGGGTATGCTGAGGTCAACCTAGAAATAGATAGCAGTTGTATCATTTTTATTAATTGTGAGAACTTTATATTTTCTTTAATTATAAATATTATAAATGTTGTAATCAAATTTAGAAATGTGAATGAGTAATAAAGTTTATTTTGAGCATTTATTTCTTACGGGCTTGACAGCGTTCTACCGCCGATTCTGCGGTATAGGCTGGCTTGAACATGTCTCGTATCCGAAAAAGCGGGTACGGGTCGTGACAAGTTTTTGTGGTGGCCCATGTAGGTCAGTTTTTGCAAATTGTGCGAACTCGTGGTAGTACCTCATTAGTCGTACTACTGCGAGCCTGCGACTAGGAAATGCTCATTCACAACTAGGAGTAAATCAATTTTAAGAAAATGGTTAGGACTAGGAGTCCCTAATTTAAAATTGACATTTGGGTAGTTAAGGTTGCTACATAGGTCTTACTAGATGACTTTCAGGATACACTAACATATTTTGATTCGATGATATTTCTCATGAGGGTAGATCCGTAACATCTTCCCGAAAGTTTGAAAAACATTCATTTTATTTATTTGTTTGAATTAAATATGATTTTTAGAAGTTTATAAATATTTATTATAGAAGACCTTAGTCGCGGTTAAGTTTCGGAGTGCAAGATGACCAGGAATTTTGGCACTGAGAGTGTAGTCGAGTGCCTTGACTAGTGTTCTAGCCATGGTAGAGGAGGCCGAGTCATAGATGTGCACTAACTAAGAAAACCAGGCCAAATTGTGACATAACCCTAGGAATAAATTAATTAATTATTATTAAGGTTATTGGCTTTTAGAAAACATGGTTGTTCCAAACTAGCCCGGACCCAACCTAAGTCCTGGTGGTCATATAGTGGGACCAACGTCGTCCATGAAGATATATAGATGTATATTGGTAGCCCATTTCTAGTATTGGGAATAATTTCTATAAATTATATATTTGATTTAATATATGTATTATTGCTATTTATATTTATATTTTACTTGGAAATGGGATAACCTTCTCTTAGAATGATATTGTGGGATTTTGGGGATTTACATAGGCTATACATATATACCTGTGTATGAATATATTCATAATAGGTAGACATTGTACTTTATACATATTTTCTCTCGATCTTGAATTAGAGAAATATAAATCTAAGTTTATATTTCTTTTGCCCTCGGCCATTTTCCTCTAATCATGATCAATTGTACAACTTTATCTTATGTTTTTCTAAACATCGCCATATCATAAGTTCTTATCACTTATATTCTTTTTCTGGGACCTAAGGAATTACTTTTCTAATAACTTCTCCCTCAATTGTCTATTAATCTCGAGTTAAGTTTTTGGATTCAAAGGTTTTTTTCTCTCAAACGTTGAATATTGAATATCTGTAAAATAAGGGTATAAGATTTTTACTTATCTTGCCTTCGACCATGTCCTTCCTAATCAATCATTTAATTTTCAAAAAATTGATACCTCCTATTCAAGGATGGATACGTACACTTTCCTATAATGATCAATTAGTTTAAATTTCTAGCTTTCTCCATCGTGGTCAATTTGTTTCAGGATTTTTGAACCTCCGTGGAGATTTTAAGGATGTAGTTGAAAGGAAGATCGGTGACTTATGATGGCAGACAGCAGCGCACTGTCGCCACTTATTTGACTTATGGAGACTGTGGGTTCACTGCAGCCAGCAGCGCACTAGCGAGGCATGATCCCTAAGTTGAAGTAATCTGAAGAAAGTATAAGTTATCGAAGGTTGTCAAAGCTATATCTTGGTCGTCCTATCTTCGTCTTTAAGTTTTTATGTCCAGATTGGATAGAGTTGATAGGGTATTCGTTACCGTATCCTTTCTTGAGTCGTGGAACCAAAAGTTTATTGCAGCTAGTTGTACACTGACGAGGCATAAATTCTCGGTAAAATCACTTCGATCATGTCTACGAGTTTCGAATAGAGACTACGTCTTATTGGCATATAACTATTAAATTTTTAAATTGATTTGTGCTTATTCCTAGTCACAATCTTCTCAATAAACCGGTAATTATCCCTTCCTTTCTTATCCTTCTATTTTCAGATTGTCATCTTTTTCGACTGGATTCCTAAACTTATTTAGATTTTGATTCTAAACTCGTGCCTAAATAATTGTGGATAAAATACTTTAAGCATATCGAAACGATTTTTGGATTTGATCATCCTTAAACAATTTCGATCATGGCTAGACTCTTTTCTTTTATTTCGATCGAGTCAAATTCGTAACCTTTCCTAGGTTCGATTCTATGATCATGCCTACACAATCGTTCGTGTTAGAACGATTTCGATTGGATCATCCTTAAATACTTTTGATCACGACCAAACTATTCGATTCTAATTCGATCATGCCAATTCGCCTATCATTCTAGAATTCAATTCCATGATCGTGCCTAAATAATTTTGTTTAACTAGTTGTTTGTACCAAGATAATTTCAATTTTTATCGACCTTAAACCATTTTATCGAGACTAAATCATAACCGTGTCTATAATTTCAACTAAATCATAGCTAAGGTTACACTTTCATTCCAACTACGGTCACAACTATTTTGATGATGAATCATGCTCGTATCGACTTCCTATTTTCATCCTGCTTGGATGACTAGCATGATTAACCTTGATCGTGACTGCATCTTAAATGCGACTAAAATTCTATTTAGATCTCATCGAGAATTTTGGTCATTCCTTAAAAGGCTGGTAATGACTCAACCATACTGACCATAGATTGGTCGTGCCCAACCATTTCACCCTTGATCGTTCTTAAAAACATTCGCTTGTCAACTAGACCATTTGATCGAATACTAGTCGTACCTAATCGTGCTCTTTGAAATTTTGAAGACGAAATATTCTAAGGTGGGTAGAGTCTTCGATTGGTGAATTATCCTTGAAACCATTGTTAGTTTTTGGGGTTGAATCTTAAGGACATTTTGAGCATTTTAGGATTCAAGACCATAGCCTCAGGGTCCAACACCAAGCCATACCTAGTTACTACTTCCATTTTCACTCTAGTCGATCAATGTTTTACCAAAGTATATTTTTTTTCTCTTTCCATTCGTTTGATTAAGACTCTCTTATCATAAATTTTTACCATCTTTTTTTTTACCGTTCAAGACCGTCTAACGTAGTAGTCTTTAAATTCGAGGACGAATTTATTTCTAAGGTGGGTAGATGTGTAACTCCTCTTCCCAAATTGTTTCAAAAACTTTATTTATTTGTTTATCCTATTTTTAGTATCCTGAAATAAATTATTTTGAAGCTTATAAGCGTTATTTGTTACTTTCTTGTCATTTCAAAATTTTAGATAAATGGTTTGAAAGTATTTTTCGTATTGAATTTTATTTGCACCATAAAGGTGTTATCATTATTTTTGGACCTTCAACCATTGACTTCGAAGGTAACTTGGAAGGCATATCTATCATGATAAATAAGAAAAACTTTTCGATTTTGCTAAATATCAAATAAATTTACTTTGATAATACTAGATACATTTTCAAATTATTATAAGATTAATGTTGATAAAAATCTAGAATTTAAGATTGAATTTACATGAATATATCTTAATTAGTATTTGATAATATATATAGATTATATTTTAAACTATTAAGGTTGGAATATCTATTCGATAATATCAAGCAGATATTTAAGTAATATTGTAAATAATTTATTGAGTTAGAATTTAATTCGTGTGATGAGAATAGAATAGTAATTGTAGCAGATATGTCACAGGCAACCACAACTAATATGGCTCACGCCCATATTTGGATGATGAACCAGTATTACAATATTCCAATATGTGTGGCTAGATTGGACTTGTTCTAGATAATTACTAACGGAAGAAGTTATCTGCTAAAGATTTCGATCCAATCATTATCTAGTGTCTCAAACCTATTTATGGAGGCCTCATTCTCCTAATCTTCTCATATGAATAAACCAAACCATCGCCACAAATGATCACCACCACAGAAGCTACCGTGTCTAGATCCGTGTCCATTCCATCTTACTCTATTACACATTCAAACCCAGTTCATGTCGGACACACCCGACACGAACGACAAAATCATCAACCTCCCGGAGTCTCCGCTGAAACACCCCACCTCTGGAAGTGCCACGGCCTCCCCGGCCGCTGTCACTTCCGGCCACTCAACCACAGCAGCAGCACCCCATTCATTCTCGCTCGTAGCCGCAACCGCCACGCCACCGTTTCGGTTTCGTCGGACCCCGTCCCCAAACTTGTTCGGCCACTCCACCGTAGTCATCGTCGTTAAACACCACCACCCAAATAATAGGAGAAACCGTACCTCATCGCCGCCACGGCAAGCTGCTGCCACAGATCTGGTGCCACCGCGCCAACAAACGCCTAGCCCTACCTCCGTCGTGTGGTCGATCGACGATGCCGCAACATCACCCACACCTCCGCGACGAACCGAGCTCGAGGCCGCTGGCATCCGCCGTCGTGTCCTCCCCGCCGCCAACGACACCTTCGTACGCTCTCGACGAACCCCTGAACGGCTGCCTCTGGAGCAGACCGGAGCCCCTCTAGTGCAACACATCCCAGCACGTCACCGCAGAGAGATCGGATCCGCGAAGCCGACCCCGCCTATCTGCCACCGAGCCACCTCGCGTCTCCTCTCCGTCGTACCCACGGACCATCCACCGATCTGGGTCCTTCCCGTCCGCTCGACCGCTCAGCCGTCCCAACCAAGGGGCCGCCCTTTTCGACCAGATCCGCAGCGCCTGTCGCGCCCTTTCTCCAGATCTGCGATCGAATCCCTAGCCGTCGTACGCCTCTCGTCCCCGACCGTCCTGAAGTGCGCCGCCTCTTCGTGAACGGTGCCGGTGATCAGCAACGCCTGCGCGCTGCTCGACGCTCTGGCGAGCTACGGAGTACCTCACTTCGGTAAAGGCTTCACCGGTCGTCCAAGCTTGCGTCGCATCTCCACAAGACCACTCGTGCCGGCACCCGCCTCCGTGCACGTGCACCCCTCCGGCCAGACGCCCGCTCTGGTGAGCTTTCCCTCTTTCCTTTGCTTTCCTTTCCTTTTCAACTCTTTTCTCTTTCTCTCTCTCCCTTGCATATAATAAAGGAGAGCTGCAGTTGTTTGTCTATTTTAGTATATTTTTGTCCTTTCTTTTGTTTTGTTTATAGATCATCATTTAGTTTTAGTAATATATTGGACCTTAGTACTGGAATGAAGTATTAATTTGTATTAGCTGAGGGTGCTTAGCAGAGTATTTGTCAGGGTAGTATATCGTATTTTATTATAGTATATGTTTATAATATTTTATAAAATATAGTTTTTATTTGCTAATGTTATTAACATTAGTTTTTGTATATTATTGACATTCTATTAATAAAGAAATTGTATTAGTGTTTAGTTAATATTTAGTAAATCTTACTATATGCAGACAATGTATGTCTACGAGTATAGGTAAAGTATATATATATATGTATATTAGAGAATTACTTTTTCCTAAAATATTTTAGGTATGCTATATATTTTTTTTCTAAATAGATTATAAGTATCCACATGTATATGAAATATATTTTTAATTAAGGATTTGTACAAAATGATTTACTTGATTTTTTCTATATAATTAATCTAAAGTATTTTGTTAATAATAATATAGGTTTTAAAACATTGTAAATAATTTCTAAAATAAGTTATAAATAGGTATACACATTTTATATAAAGGATTAACCGCTCTTAAATCAAATAGAGTAGAATTGACCTAGAAGCCCATAGACCAACATGTGTGCTACTTGTTTGCCATTAAAATCATTTGATTGCAAATCTTAATACAAACAGAACAATGTTACAATATAGGACTTAGATGTAGTCCTAGGAGTACACTTTTGTTTAATCTGGGTCCTAAGTGCCAATGGAGCGAGTGGTAATGCGTTGACTCCGTTGACGGGCTGACGACGGTTATCGGTTCTCTGAAGGTGTAGATTGCTCTGGGTGCTGGAGCTGGCTGAGAGGAGGAAGACGTTGAGTGTCTGTATCTGCCTCTCTGATGATCTCTGTCTGGATTGTTCGTATGTATATCTCTCTGTGTGTGTGTAAGGAGGGGATGATTCCTCCATTTATAGCTGGGCAGGTTGGCTGCCCATGCGCGCATATGTAGGATGCGCCGGTGCGTGGGGACGCCACATGGAGATTGCTGATGGAGGCACATGGATGATGTGCCCTACTCGCGAGGTTGAATTCTTCATACTGCTGTTGTGAGCCGGCACGTAGCAGAGGAGAAGATCTTTCTGTTGCTGAGATCTTGGATGAGTTGAGTCAAAGGACACGTGTCGTCGACCCATGGCTCGGAGATCTCTGATTTGGTGGGGGGATGATTTGGTGGGATGCACCTTGGATTGGGCGCATGATGAGATTTTGGCTCGTGACCTTTAGGAGTCACGAGCCATTCTGGGCGCATGGCTTTTGAGGCGCATGCGAGCGACTTTTTTTCTGTCTTTCGGGATCAGAGATCAGTCTGGGGCGTATGGCTTTTGAGGCGCATGCAAAGCTTCAACTGGAGACTCTTCTTCTGTCTTTAGGGATCAGTGAAGGGTATGAGGCGCATGGCTTTTGAGGCGCATACAGGTTTGGGCGCATGGCCGTGGAGGCGCATACGGGTGGTCGAGTGGCCACGTGGCAGTAGCCGTCGGGATAGAGTCATGATGATGCTGATGTTGTGGACGCTTCGTTTTCTGCAAAAGCTGTCAGCCGTTCAGACTTGGGAAGGCATGCTGCCAACTCTGTCAGTTCAGCATTTAATGTTGGTGACATTCGATGAACAGCTGAGTGGGCGCGTCGGTTGACGTTCCACTAGGCGTATGGGGGCGCATCCCCTTTGATGCGTTCGGTACAGGGCGCATCTGTTTGAGAGGTGTGATGCGCTGACCAGCCGGTGCATCCGATACGTCTTTGATGATGCGGCTGTTTCGCTTCTCGAGTGCTTTTAATAGCCGCTTGGCTGAAGTCGAGGCGTCTGGTTCATCCATTTAATGTGAGTTGATTGCACAGAATTCGGAGAGCCATCCACTTGGCGCATAGGTTTGATCTGCCCGTCCTATAAATAGTGGCATGGAGAGAAGGTTGGCCTCTCATTCCCTCACGTCTTTCCAATATGAACTCAGGTTCTCGGGTGCATTCTGTTGACGAAGTGTTCCCGAGGGTGAAGATGAGACGCCGTGTTGTCATTGATGCTCTTGAAGGTGACTGTTACATCCAAAAGACGGAGTCGAGGGCTTCTGAGGCAGGCGGAAGGTGCCTGTTGCATCCAAAGATGGGGATGCTCGGGCCTTGTCTCCGTTGTTCCGGAAGAGCCGTAGATCGGAATGGCGGTGCTAGGCTCTCTCTTCCTTCAAAGTGGGTGTCGCCCGCTCTGATTGTGTTGAAAGCTGCCTTTCGCCGTGATTTCGATCACGGTTTTCCTTGGCCTTTGGAGGCTCTTTCGGAGCCTCCCCTGGCCACAGATTTGCGGTGCTCTTCTCTTCCTTGGTTCCAGCCAGAAGGTTAAATGCTTTGTGTATCGAAGCATTTATCAGGTGAGCCTGGCTGGAAGAGCGGCACACTCCTGTTCGGCCAGGTGAGCCTGGTTGGAAGAGTGGCACATAACTGGGCTGCTGAAGGGATGCACATAACTGAGCTGGATGCACATAACTGAGCTGCTGAAGAGATGGCAGAATGCGCCTGGATGGGTGCGCATAGTGACTGCTGTGCCTATCTGGAGACGTATGGTGGCCGCTGAAGGCGCATGGTGGCCGCTGCGCCTATCTGAAGGCGCATGGTGGCCGCTGGCTGTAGACTTAGGATCTTTCCTTTGTAAAAATTCTCCTTTGTACAACCTTTTCTAGACTTTTATATATAAAATAAAAAGTCCTTCTTCAAATGTCTATACTTATTGACTTTGCTGTGAAGTGTTCGGTGCGAGTCCTGGCGCATGTAGTGTCTGGCGCATGGTCTTTTTGGTTGTGAAATTCCATGCTTCGACAAGACCCCCTTCAAAGTTTTCAAAACTTTTGAATAAGTTTTGGAATACTTTGAATAAGAAGCATGGCGATCAGGGCGCATGACTATTGGGGCGCATGCCAGTTCAGCCGCATGCTCTTCTCAATTAATGAATTTGATAATGCCTCGGTAACCGAAAAGATTAATGATGATCTTTTGGTTTTATCTGCTGCTATCTTCACAAGACCCGAGGCGACGGCTAAGATCACTCGTCATCGGTTCACGCGTGCGACCACGGCCTATAAATAGGTGAGAGGTGGAGGGAGAGAGAGTTCTCCTACTCTGTGCCTTTGCCTCCTTTAGAGTTCTTTCTTCAAAACCCTAACTTCTTCCTCTCTGTTAGAATGGCTCCCAAGACTCCTCGCGGCGGTGCCGGCAAAGGAAAGGGAAAGGAGAAGGAGCCGGTAGAGGCTGTCGTGAGTGACATTCCTTGCCCGTCTGTCGAAGTTCGGCCGGCGGTAGTCGGTGAGCTTTATTGTCTCCTATCGATGTGGAAAACTTTCCCACCGACGTGCATAGGCTCAGGCCTTTATCATGCACTGTGGCTTTAATTGCTGACGCGCATGGGTTTTATACCCTGATGATGCGCCGAAGCCATCGCTGACGCGCATGGGCTCACGCCTTGACGATGCACCGAGGCTCTACCGCTAACGTGCATGGGTTTATACCCTGATGATGCGCTGAGGCTCCTTTTTCAGATGCGCTTAATACGCGCATCTGACGAGCATGAAGCTCTGATCTTTGTGTTGTCTCTAATATCTTTGCATTTTTGTGTCAGTGTCGATGACTATCCCACTCTTGAACGAAGTGCTCCTGGATGCTGCACTCTGTCAGATGGGAGTAGATTATGATGAAGAGGTGATAAACCCTGCTCAAGCGGCTATTATGTTGGATCAGCATCCCGAAAGAATGATTCAAATTCGGGAACAACTTCACGGGTTCCTTAAACGGATGATGGAACGTGGCGTTCTAAAATCCGCCACTTCCGATAAAGTGACCTTCTTAAAGCCCGAGTTCCTGTTCGGGGACCGCCTTTCTTCTACTGAAGCCCAGGTGCTGAAGGTCAAAGAAGACTGGTTCTTTACAGCCAGGGGCGTACATATGACCGTCAGGCAGCTTGAACGTCAATGGCCTTTGTTAACTTTCTGTCGACTTGCTTCTAAAAGAAGAATGTCCTGGGACATTACTCCATCTCAAGGAGGAGCGGTAACAGGCGTCATCAGAATTGATTCTTCTTCTGATCAGAGAAAAACTCTGGTCGCCTCACGAGCTGGTACCTCTTACACCTGGCGGACTCTTCGTCCTGGGAGTATTTATAGCGATGTTCCCGTCAATACTTTTGCCTTAGGTGCCTCGACTTTTGCTCATCGCATGTTGTTGATGGAACAATCATACCCCAAGGGAGAATTTTGGGTAGAGGGTTGCTGCCATTATGTTTCAAAATGGGACAAACTGACACACTGGATCCTGTCGTAGTTTCAGACTGGGCTCCAAGAGATTGGGCTGACCGCCGCAGTCCGTGCCACTCAGGCAGGTGTAGAGATTAACAGGCACATGTTCCTCGCGCTTTTGGAGATGTTTGATACCCATACCGGGACCTTCTTCACTCCAGTGGGGGAGCTAGGGCTCGCGCTTCATGAGATGTACGAGGTATCAAAACTCCCCTGGGGATCAGAACCTTACGAGGAATACTTCCCGACCAATGAAGAATTCCAGGTCTTGGGAGACAAAGCTGATGAGATGATGGCTATCTTCAAAGAAGTAGCGAGTCATCACTACTATATGCAGAAGAAGGATAGGGGCGGGACGCAGCCTCATGTGACTGCTTGGAGAGATCACATCTTTAGGCAGGACAAGGAGGATCCTTCCCATTTTTCTACTCTACCGGCACTTTCTCGCAACGAGGTGCTTTCTGAAATGAGCAGGTTGGGCGAGAAGAATCCCTTGGAGAACGAGGACCAGCAGTCGGATGAACGCTCCTATAGCTATTTTTGGCATCTCACCTATCGGATGTCGCCAAAAGCAGTATTAGTCGCGTATCTTATGATTTGGCTCCGGACCACGTCTTTTCAGGCGGGTCTGGCTCTGTAGAGAGGGTAACTCGGAACTTAATTCTGCCGGCCGTGAAGTTGGCCTTCAGCCGTCCTTTAGCTTTACTCCCCGCAATGGTGTGTAACCTGTTGCGGGGTCTTCGAGAGTTTACGGGAGATGTCGTTCACGAGCGGGGCAAAAACAACAACTTTCCGCGTGCCGAACTGCCGTTTCATTATTTGATGGGGTGGTTAATTTTACACCATCCCAATGTGATGAGCCCGGGTTCTGAGGAAGACCACAGGTCCGGAGATGCGTTCCTCCGGCGTTTCTACCGGAGGAATTGGTCGCACACCGGTGTCCCCGTTTGCAGGAAAGTTTTATCCCATCTTCAGAGATGGGAGATCACCAAAGTTGGTCCTGTCTTCTCCGATTTTGAGGCCAACGAAGATCTGGTGGACTCGGGTGAGGATGCCACCACTCTGTCTCCATGGAGATTCCGCTGGCTGCAAAGTATCCGGCTGTCCCATTTGGTATATCGGAACAGGAACCAGTGTTACCTGGAACCGTATCTGCCGAGCCGCTTTGCGAGGCAATTCGGGTATGCCCAATTGATGTTGGATAATCCCAGTATTACCTTGGGGTACGCTGGAAGTTTGCTGGATGGTGCACGAGCTTGGCATTACTATAATGCCGGATGTACTGGAGCCCGCTTTACGCTCCCCGTCCAGAATCCGCGGCCGTCGATTCTCTACTCAGCCGCCAGATTTTACTGTGCTATGGCTGCTCCGCCCACCGGATATGATAGGGAGACCAGTTTTATTGCAGGCACCCATTTAGCGGCGGGTGCAAACACTTTAGCGAAGGCTCGGTCGTACCGTCCGCCCGAGTCGAGTCGAGGCGCCCCCGCCGTATCTACCGGGGGTCAGGCAAGACCCTCGGTTTATCAAACGAAAAGGGGTACAGATACAAAAGTCGACTCTCCTGTATCGAAAAAGCAGAAGAGGGCGTCGTCACCGACGGTGTCCTGACTCCGCATCTGCAGAGGTAAGATGTCCTGTAAGGTTTGATTTCAAGTTCAGCTCCTTATGTAATCATGCTTTTCCCCTTTTTGTGTAGGAGCCGCTGATAAGAAAGCCTCGCACTCCAAAATTTGGTGGGAGCAGGCCAAAGGAGATGGTGGGCTCGTCTGACATGCGTATTCCACCTACTATGATATCTCCCATGGAGGAGAATACCGAGGGTGTTGCTGTAGAGATTCCAGCAACTCCGGATTATGTCAGACGGGAAGCTGAGGATGCAGCAGCTTCCGAGAAGATGAAGGCCACAGCGTCGGCCTTGGACGACGTTGCCGCGGATCCGCCAGAGTCTACTGCGGGGGCAACAGGTATAGTTGAGACAGAGAAGAGGGTTGATTCCCCTCCTTATCATGATGAGGGGAGGTCGGCTGGATCATTATCGAGTCCTACCCCGGCTTCAACCGTGGTAGTTGAGGCGGCTACCGATCAAGAGGTAGCGACAGATTCTGTCCCAGTGGAGGGACTTGATGACGAGACCCGTCTGCCGGTCACAACCGCTGAGGCGGGTCAAGAGACGAGTGATAATCTCCCCATTCTGCCAAGGGAAGTACCAGCTGTCGATAGGACGTTGGGGGAAGAGGTGGCCGTTGACGTTGGTGGTTCCTCCGGGCTTGAGAAGGCGAGGGTGTGGAACCCTCTGTTGCCCCTCCTACTTGGGGTAGTATTTCGACGCCTGCGCGGGCTTTCTCTGTTCCTTCGACTCCTCGGGCTAGCAGTCCAGCCCCCGTTGATGAAGAGCTCATTGATACTGAGGTTCAAGCCTCGCAGGTTGAGGTTGGCGGATCTTCTTCCGGTCCGCAAACTGCTGTAGCTCCTCCAACTCCTGCTATGATACCGCAGGTCCTGGCGGATGCAGACGAGTATGTGAAATTCCACGTCGAGGGGGTATACAAAATGCTGTAGAAGGGTGTATCTGCTGTGATGGATGCCAATGGGAGCTTTGTAACGGTAAGAACTTTGGCAATGCCCTGTATCGAGCTGATCCGCATTCATCAAGGCCACGACCATATGGCCGAAATTCTGGAGGCTTCGGTGATCGAGCTGGACGAGCGACTTGCGGAACTTCAGCACATCCAGCGAAACGACCTCTCCGTCCTGATAGATGCGGAGAAGGGGAAGCTGATTGCCGAGATCGAGTCTTCATACCGGGCCACTGTGGGCCTTTGGGAGCGCGAGGTGGCTGAGACTGAGGCTGCGGTAAAGCAGTTGTCTCAGTCCATGAAGACGACGGTGGAAACTCGAGCTGCATTGGATGCTAATATCACGGAGATCGACACCCAGATGCACCGCCTTGAAGACCAACGGGCCCGACTCCAGTTAGACGCCGAGTGTGTCCGGGCTGAACACGCAGCATTCCAGAAGGAAGAAGCGACCTTTACACAGCGGACTCTTGCCTTGGCGCAGCAGCGACAACAGCTTGATGCGAAGCATGAAAGCGATACTTCTGCTGGGGCTGTTGAATTGATGCGTCAAGAAGCTGAGCGACGAGTCCTGGCGACTGTGGAGGCCCGTACAGCCGTCCTAAGGCTTCGAGTCAGGGAGCTCTCAGCCCACCCTGGGGAGGTTCAGGGACTGTAGTTTTTCCCTTTTTTTATGCTCTTTTGCAACCCTTTGCTGCGGGATAATGTAGCCTTTTGTACTCTCTATTTCAGAAAATAAAGAAGTACGCAACTTTTCGTGATGTGTTCATTTTTGTTATTATGAACTTGATGATTTGTGTGGACCTATTATCTTTTGTGCACCTTGGTTTTAGGCACAGATAATAAGTTTGAAGGAACCAACATGTTTGCTCAGAAGTGATGTAGACATGGCAATCATTGGGTCCAAATGATAGAATCATTCTACTCAGAGGTGTGATGGACGTGGTAGGAATGATCCAGGGGGATACGCTGAACAACTCAGAGGTGATGTGGACATGGAAGTTCGGCGATCAATGTACGACAATGCAGGGGTTGTTTGTACAAGATGTTTACTCAGAGGTAATGTGGACGTGGTAAACATGAAGGGTAGTGTCGGCTTACGTAGCGTAAGAGTCCGCTTTGTAGGGTGTAGAGGAACAACTCAGAGGTGATGTGGACGTGGAAGTTCTTTCTACTGAAGGAAGCCACGGAACAGCTGGGTTCCCGAAGCGAATGAGTTTGTGGAAGGAGATTGTTTGTGAATCCCGATGATTGGGCCCACAGATCCCCTTGGGGAAGTACATGTCTGAAGGATGTCAAGAATAGTACTTCTTTAGGAACTTGCCGTTGATGGGCATCATAAACAAGTCTTCATTGGATTTGGCGAGGCGGTAAGCACCGTTTGAGTATACCGTCTCTATGATGAAAGGTCCTTCCCACTTGGGCTCGAACTTTCCTGGTGTCTTGTGAGTTAACACCATCAGCCTCCTGACTGCCAGAACCAGGTCACCAACTTGGAAAGTCCTCTGTTTGACCTTCTTGTTGAAAGCCTGTGATATACGGGCTTGGTAGAGTTCGATGCGTTGTTGAGCTAGGAGACGCTTCTCATCGAGTGCCTCCAGTTCCCGCAGACGACGACGTTGATTATCCTCTTCTGTGAGTTTGTTTGTTATTGCCATGCGGAGTGAGGGTATCTGGATCTCGAGAGGCAGTACTGCTTCACTCCCGTAGACCAGAGAGAATGGTGTGTTGCCTGTCGGGGTCCGTACCGTTGTGCGGTAGGCCCAAAGGCATTCGCCAAGCTTTTCATCCCAGTCGCATTTATTGGATGATACGACCTTTTTGAGTAGCCTGACGATGGTTTTGTTGAACGCCTCTGCTAACCCGTTTGCTGCCAGATTATAGGCGGTGGATGCCATATTTTGAATGCGGTTCTTGTCACAGAACCTGCTAAAAATGTGGCTGATAAACTGAGGACCGTTGTCATGAATGATCCGCCGGGGTACTCCAAAACGGTAAATGACATGGTGTTTGATAAAGCTGACCACCCTGGAGCTCTTTACTTCCGCCAGTGGGACTGCTTCTGCCCATTTGGAGAAGTAATCGGTGATGGCCAGGATGAAGCGGTGTCCTCTTGATGAAGGAGGGGTGATAGGTCCCACAATATCCATGCCCCAGGCTTCGAAGGGCCAGGAGGCGACTGTAGGATGTAGTGGTTCAGACGGTGTATGTATGAAGTCAGCATGGAGTTGGCATGCGTGACACTTCTTAGCATATTCAACTGCGTCGGTGGCCATGATTGGCCAGTAGTAGCCCATACGTCGCAGTCGATCCTGCAACTTAGGACCGGGTTGATGAGCTCCGCAAGTTCCGTCATGAGCTTCTCGGAGGACTTCGGCTGCTTCTTCGTTGGACAGGCATCGAAGGAGGAGCCCATCGAAGGAACGTCGGTACAGCGTTTTAGTAACTGTGTCGTAGTAGAATCGAAAAGAGCGTCTTCTGACTGAGACGGCTTCCTTCGGGTCCTCTGGAAGAATTCCGTAGACAGCAAAGTCGATGAACGGGAACCTCCAGTCTCGGACATTAACACCAGTGTTCGTCGGCATGGCGTGGGCCACTTGCAAGCACAGGTTGTTTCTGGGACAAATCAAATCTCGGCCTGTTACCATGACATAGTGTTGAGTCCCAAAGGGCGCTGCCAATGAGGCTGCGAGGCCAGCCAGAGCGTCAGCCTCCAAGTTTTGTAGACGAGGCACGTGTTCGATGAAGAACCCGGTGAAGGTTGAAATGATGTTCAATGCAACTTCATGGTAAGGGATCAGATCTTCATGGCGAACCTCGTACTGCCCTCGAATCTGGTTCACGGCGAGTTTTGAGTCACCATAGGCTTCCAGATGGTCCACCCCCAGCTGTTGTACGAGTTGGAGTCCTATGACGAGTGCGTTGTACTCGACAACATTATTGGAGCACGGCTTCGAAAGGGAGTAAGCACGCTGGATGACCAGCTGATCGGGGGAGACTAAGACTACCCCCACTCCTGCGATGATTTGGCCTTTGGGGCCTGTTCTCGAAGTGCCATCGAAAAACATCCGCCAAACGGAGCTTCCTTCGGTGACGTTGGATTCTTGGACCTCATCCGGGATGTCTTCATAGAGTTTTGAGGATTCTGGGATGGGGTGTGCAGCTAAAAAGTCAGCCAGAGCTTGACCTTTAACAGCTTTTTGGAACAAACACCATATTATATGGTGTTAGCAAAATCGCCCATGTGGCTAGTCGGGAGTTTAATGATCCTGGCTTCGTCATGAGGACTCTGAGTGGCTTGACTCGGGAAATGACATGAATTGTCTGGCCCGAGACATAATGACGAGTCTTCTGGATGGCAAACACCAAAGCCAAGCATTCCTTTTCAACGGGGTTGTACCGGTGTTCGGCCCCGATGAGCGTTCGACTGAGGTAGTAGATTGCTTGCTCATAGCCTGTATCGCTGTTTTGAGCCAGCAGAGCGCCAAGGGAATGATCCATGGCACGGACGTAAAGAAGAAATGGTTTGCCCGTGACAGGTGCCACCAGGACTGGTGGGCTCGTCAAGTAGGCTTTGATGTCGTCGAAAGCCTTCTGGCACTCCTCTGTCCAGACATAAGAGACTCCCTTCTTCATGAGCTGAGTGAAGGGTTGACATTTACCGGAAAGGTTTGCTATGAACCTCCGGATGTATGCCAGACGTCCCTGCAAGCCTCGAAGTTCTCGAAGATTCTTCGGAGGGTCCATGTTGAGGATGGCTTTGGTCTTCTCGGGATCAACATGAATGCCTTTCGTCGTGATGACAAAGCCCAAGAATTTGCCGTTAGAAACCCCCAGGAAGGATTTAGCGGGGTTCATTTTGAGTTGATGTGCCCGCATGAGATCGAAGACTGTCTTCAAATCCTGTAGGTGATCTCCTTTGAGGCGGCTCTTGACTGCGATGTCATCAACATAGCATTCGACTGTTTTGTGAAGATGTTGACGAAAGATGGTGCACATAGCTCGTTGGTATGTTGCACCGGCGTTTTTCAAGCCGAAGGGCATTACTGTGTAGCAGAAAACACCCTTTGGAGTCCTGAATGACGTGTGTTTCGCGTCATCGGGGAACATCTTGATTTGATTGTAGCCTGAATACCCATCCATGAAGGACATGCGTTCAAAACTACATGTGTTGTCGATCATCACATCGGTGATCGGAAGCGGGAATTCGTCCTTCGGGCAAGCAGAATTGAGGTCCCTGAAGTCGATACAGACTCGTATCTTTCCGTTCTTCTTGGTGACAGGTACGACGTTGGCTACCCAATCTGGGTGTTGTTCCTCACGGATGAAGCCGCTAGTCAAGAGTTTGTCCACCTCCTGATCGATGGCATTCATGATGTCCGGACGGAAACGTCGTTGTTGTTGTTTGATAGGTTTGGCATCAGGTAAGATGTTCAACCTATGCATTGCGATCTGTGGATCGAGTCCTGGCATGTCTTCGTAGCTCCAGGCAAAGACGTCGATATACTCTTTAGCCAGCTGGATTAAAGCCTCTCGGTCTTCTCCTTCTAGGCTTTTGCTGACGAAGATGGGTTTGGAAAAAGATCCGTCCCCAAGGTCGATCTGCTCGACTTCGTCTTCAGTGGAAGGTTCACGTAACTCAAAACGAGACTCCCATTGCTCTCCTAGGCGTTGAGCCCAGGGTTCTTCTTCGAAGGGTTCCGGCGTTTGGTCTTCGCCTTCACCTTTTTGAGGTTGTGCTGACGTCATGTTAGCTGATAGCACTTTCCTGAAAACTGATCTGATACTGGTATCAGAATCCCAAGTCGATGCTTCGGACGAGTGGGAATGTTCTACGTCTTCTACGTCTGAGCTCTCTGGGGTTGATGGCGGCGTGACATAGCCTATCCCCCGTCGAGTTTTGTTGTAGTAGTCTTGCGGCCTTCCTTTGGGTGTTAAAAACTGGAGAGGGAGAGGTCGACCCTTGCCATAGTTTAGGCCTTTGTTGCTTTTCAGGTCGTAGCCCATCTTCTAGATGATGTGCTTTGCTGTATCCGTATACCGATAAAGTTGTACTCTGCCAGTATCAGGTTCAGGCTCGAGTGGCGGGAGGTCTTGATGACGCTCGACTTTGCCAAAAATGGCGGATCTTTCGTCTCGGCTTCGTGGAGGGTTTATGAAACAGACTCCTTGAGACGGGACTACTCGGTTTACATTATGGACGGTCGTTATTTGTGTTTGCAACGACCGTAGAGCGTGATCTAATATATACATGGCATTCCAATGTGGAAGACAAGAATAATTAAAAGATACTCTATTATTGATGAAGTACGAGATTTTATCCCGCGGGATTATATTGTCTAAGGAGGGTGCATCTACATCAGCAGAGATATATTCGTCAAGCTCCTCGTCTGTAAGCACTGGGCTGGATCAGGAGAGTCCACCACAGCTTTGATCTTGGGGTCTGAGAGGGTTATCTGAGCCCTCTCTGGCATCTTGGATGACTGCGGGGGCTTGTCCTTGAGACGCACCTTCAGAGGTGCCTCAACTGCGCCTCCTGTGAGTGGTGTCTTCCCCTGTAATTTTGCCACCAGGGGAGCCGATGTTTGAGGCGGCTTTCCCTTGAGGCGTATCTTCAGGGGAGCCTCAAGAGTCGGTGCTTTTCCGGATAGCTTGATGCTCATTGGTGGCGCCTTCTGGGGTGGTTTTTCCTTCAGTCGGATCTTCAGTAGGGCATCTGGATTCGTCTCAGGCTCCGTGTCCGGCTCAGTTGCCGTCTCAGCCTCATCATCAGCATCGTTGGCTTCCTCCTCGTCAAGTGGCTTGTACAAGTCGGAATCGGTGAAGTAAGCCTCAATCCCTTTGAAAGGATCGATGTCTGCGAACTCCGTCCGGATGACGCCGTTGGTAGATACATATTTTATGCATTGGTGGAGCGTGGAAGGCACCACCATGTACTCATGTAGCCACGGTCGGCCGAGCAGGATGTTGTAGTTGACCTCGACATCCACCACATAACAAGTCACCTCAGTTTTGAGGTTGCCTATGTGGCACTTCAGTCGAATCTTGCCCAGTGGCTCGCTTTTGCTAGCGTTGAAGCCACTGATGGTTGTGTTGGAGGGCGCCAGCCGGTACATTGGGATCCCCAGTTTTGACATCAGCGCCTTCGGGATGATGCTAAGGGAAGATCCCGGATCGATCTGAATCCGGCTCACCTTGACTGAACCGATGTACCCCGTGTAATATAGTGGTCGGTTATGTCGGTGGTGCTTGAGCAGCATGTCTTGTTGGGTGAAAGTTATGTTTGGGATAATTTCCTCCGCACAATGACAGTACGCACAAGTAGTTGGGAGGTCTTCAGGCTGCTTGACCTGACTGAGAAAGTATTCAGCGTCCTTCAGAGCTTCGCAGAGAGCTTCTCGGGAGTCTTTGGAAAGACGCAGGAGCTCAAACAAAGATAAGCGCGCAGGAGTACTGGCCAGTTGTGCCAGTATGTCAAAGTTGTGGGGCTTGGCTAGCCCCGAAGCATTCTCCTTCCGTAGAGGTCTGTCGAAACGAGCCTCCACCTGCTTCTGCTTATTGGCTGCTGAGGGTTTAGACGGGCCCTCCTCAGAGATTGTGCCAGGAGGCACCACCTCGGCGGCAGCTTCGCCGGGCTGAGCGTTCTGTTGTGCACGCGTCTGCACTGGAAGTGCCTCTTCCGTTGAAGAAGAGACCGTGCGGCAAGACTTGATCTTCCTGCCTTTTGATTTGGAGGTAGAGCGTACCTCCGGTTGAGTTACTTCGGAGACGAGGTCGGGGTGAACCCAGAGGACCTCTCCTCAAGATGTGGTGAGTGGGATGAGTCCACTCACATTGTCACGGGTAGGTGGCAAGTTCACCACCTCCATTGTCGCCTTAGGGATGGGGACGACGCCATCTTGTGTAGTGGTCGGCGGCAAGGTGCCGAACTGAAGTGACATCACATTGGCTGACACCGTCTTCTCTTCATAGTCGACGGAGATTACATCGGCATTGATCATACGCTGGATGTAATTCTTGAGGACGTAGCAGTCCTTGGTCGGGTGTCCGACAAACCGATGGTAGTGACAGTACCTCGGGTTGTCCACTTTCCCAACTTTATCGGGCCGCTTCGGGTCCGGGAGCTTGATCTTGTCACCCTGCTTCAGTATTTCGAAGAGTTGCAGGGTGTCTTCATCATTGAATGAATACACCTCCTTAGGTCTCGGTGCCAGTGGAGGCTTCTGAGTAGGCGCAGATGCGCCCTTCGAGGCATTAACAGTCAATGCCTGTTTCCCCTTTGCTTCTCGCCCGGAGTTGTTGGCTGCTGACCTTTTCCCCTTATCATCAAAGGCGGGGAAGCTGACACCCAGAAGACGTGCATTGGCCGCCTTCTTTTCTGCGGCTTCAGCTTCGATGATCAGGGAGCTCCAGTCGGAAGAGGGAGTAGAGTTGAGCCAGAGCTTCTCTGCGGGCAGCATGTTCATACTGCAAGAGGAAAGGAGCGTATGTTCTGGCATGCCTGGAGGCAGCCTGAAGCAGGCTTGTCGGAAGCGTTCGATGAACACCCGAACCGTTTCTTTCTCCTTCTGGCGTATCTCTATGAGAGATGCCATCGTCATGTCCTTCCCGCCATCGTAGAAGCGATCGAGGAAGAGGCGCGTCAAGTCGTCGAAGGACGATATAGAATTGTCGGGGAGGCTGCAGTACCAGTCATACGCCACCCCTTTTAGGGCCCCAACAAAGATGCTGGTGAGGAGCGCGTCCTCATTTGGAAGATGCCCCGTTTGTGACTGGAAATATGTCAGGTATCGACGCGGAGAGTCCTTCCCATCGTATGGTGTGAGTGTTTATGGTTTATATTTTGGAGGATAAACCACCTTGTTCCACTCGAGGGGATAAGGCTGGGGAATGCCCATCTTCTGGCGCTCCTCTTGCCTGTTTTTGGACTCGAAGCGCTCCCGCAGGTCCTTGATCATTTCGACCACATCCTCCGTGGAGCTAGGAGTCAGGGAAAGTGGCACTATCTGAAGTGGAGCGTTTGAGGGTTTCGATGTCCGAGGTGCTTCTGTGTCGGAGGGTGCCCGTTGAAGGGGTACACTCGACTCCCCATTAACTCCTGGGTCGGGACCGGTTGAAGGTGTTCTGGTCAAGGCCGACCGAATATCAAACACTGCTTGAGTCAGTGCTTGCATAGAGGCAGAGAGGGTTTTGAGTCCTCCCACTAATGAGTCTATGCGCTGAACAATGTCCTGCGGTGGCGCATCAGACTCGGCATCATCCCCAGCCATGTATACTGTCCTTACACGGCCAGGAGTGGATGGATTGGTTGAGGCTTCACTCTCGGCCTCACTTTCATGTGGGGGAGTCACCTCTCCTGGTGTTTCAGCTTGGCCACCCCCAGTCACGTTCTGGAGGTCATTCTCGACGGGCGCATCTGCCAGGGCCTGATTGTCCTCGACTCCGTCTTGAAGGGCCTCTTCGTCTCTACCCCCAGCTGTGTCCTGAGGGACATCCTCGTTTCGAGGTGCTTCTAGGAGGCTGACTTCGCCTCGAGGATGAAGATCCGCCGCAGCTGTGCTTTGGACATCTTCGTCTTCGGAAGGAAGCTCAACAAGGGTCTGACTACCCCCAGCTTCCTCCAAGAACTTCTTCTTTGACCGAGTGCCTTCGAACACCCCAGAGGTCGAGACTGCTGCCTTGGCTCTCCTTGATTGGCTTTTGGACGAGGAATTGCCGGTCGCCTTCCGGAGAGATGAGGAGTTGGAGACCACATTGCATGAAGCAACTTTTGGCTCCTCTTCTGTTGACACCTTCTTCCCAAGGCGATGTCGAAGGGGTGTCGATGACTGTAGTCGCTGGAAGACTGACTGCCTTGGTGGTACTGCCGTCTTGCCACAGCAGTTGATAGTGACCACCGCACAAGTATACCCCGTGAGAGGATCATCGTGCTTGTTGGTCGACTCTCCTGACCGGCGCTTGTGAGTGATCACATTACGCAGGTCGTTGGAGGAGAGTGCTACCCTCACACCCCCTTCAGGCGCATGGCAAGGCCAAACGCCGGGGCGGACAGGTGAGTACTGCGCCCCCTGATCTAATACCAAGCAGGCATCATGATCAGTAGTGGGGGAACAACAACATTTAAAGTGACTTGAACGGACCTCAAACGCACAACCAGAGGAGGCGCGGGAGTTCAAGACCACTAAATTTGCCTTACTCGACTTGGTTATGCACGCAGTGGATGTGCCCAAGTGAGATGAGGACTTTGAAGATCGACTCATCTTTGGTGCCGAAGCACCTGAGTCGACCTTGTACAGCTTGCCATCGGCAGCACGCATGATTGTGAGCACGTGCCTCTGGCCTGCTGCTGGCATAGCACGCTTGTGGCGCATGGCCCGTGCCGCCTTGGATCTCTTTGTACTAGCCCGCTGGGGCGCATAGTACTCAGCATCCAAATTCTTCTTGCCATTACAGCGAGTGAGTCTATCAAAGACAGAGACTTTTTGTGGCGCATCAGAGGTGATGCGCGGGGCTTTGGCTGTGCCCCTGCTCCGTCGACGCATCTTCCTCGCCTGAGAGGGAGATGGCTAGGGAATGTGGTCAGCCGCACGTTTTCCCGAGAGATGCGCTGCATCAGCGGGCGCACCTTGGTTGCAGAGAACGTCAGCAGGAAGGGAGGGCTGGATTGGCACATCCCCTTCAGTGGTGGTGCCCGAGGCGTCGACCTTGCGCACCCAGACACGGCGGGTCTTCTTCGGCTTCGGCAGCCGCTTCGAAGGACTCGTGCTTCCCTCAGAAATGAACTCCTCGTACGCCTGTAGATTAAGGCGCACGACCAGCGTCTTGTGGGAGGAGGCCACCTTCACGTCGTCGGCCTGTGATACGACTTTCTCGGAAGAGGAGAAAGAAGTCCCCAGCAGAGTCGCCAGCTTGTTTGTCATTAAAATCATTTGATTGCAAATCTTAATACAAACAGAACAGTATTACAATATAGGACTTAGACGTAGTCCTAGGAGTACACTTTTGTTTAATCTGGGTCCTAAGTGCCAATAGAGCGAGTGGTAGTGCGTTGACTCCGTTGACGGGCTGACGACGGTTATTGGTTCTCTGAAGGTATAGATTGCTCTGGGTGCTGGAGCTGGCTGAGAGGAGGAAGACGTTGAGTGTCTGTATCTGCCTCGCTGATGATCTCTGTCTGGATTGTTCGTATGTATATCTCTCTGTGTGTGTGTAAGGAGGGGATGATTCCTCCATTTATAGCTGGGCAGGTTGGCTGCCCATGCATGCATATGTAGGATGTGCCGGTGTGTGGATGGAGATTGCTGATAGAGGCGCATGGATGATGCGCCCTACTCACGAGGTTGAATTCTTCATACTGCTGTTGTGAGCCGACACGTAGCAGAGGAGAAGATCTTTCTGTTGCTGAGATCTTGGATGAGTTGAGTCAAAGGACACGTGTCGTCGACCCATGGCTCGGAGATCTCTGATTTGGTGGGGGGATGATTTGGTGGGATACGCCTTGGATTCGGCGCATGATGAGATTTTGGCTCGTGACCTTTAGGAGTCACGAGCCGTTCTGGGCGTATGGCTTTTGAGGCGCATGCGAGCGACTTTCCTTCTGTCTTTCGGGGTCAGAGATCAGTCTGGGCACATGGCTTTTGAGGCGCATGCAAAGCTTCAACTGGAGACTCTTCTTCTGTCTTTAGGGATCAGTGAAGGGTCTGAGGCGCATGGCTTTTGAGGCGCATGCAGGTTTGGGCGCATGGCCGTAGAGGCGCATGCGGGTGGTCGAGTGGCCACGTGGCAGTAGCCGTCGGGATAGAGTCATGATAATGCTGATGTTGTGGACGCTTCATTTTCTACAAAAGTTGTCAGCCGTTCAGACTTGGAAAGGCATGCTGCCAACTCTGTCAGTTCAGCATTTAATGTTGGTGACATTCGATGGACAGCTGAGTGGGCGCATCGGTTGACGTTCTACTAGGCGTATGGGGGCGCATCCCCTTTGATGCGCTCGATACAGGGCACATCTGTTTGAGAGGTGTGATGCGCTGACCATCCGGCGCATCCGACACGTCTTTGATGATGCGGCTGTTTCGCTTCTCGAGTGCTTTTAATAGCCGTTTGGCTGAAGTCGAGGCGTCTGGTTCATCCATTTAATGTGAGTTCATTGCACGGAATCCGGAGAGCCATCCACTTGGCGCATAGGTTTGATCTGCCCGGCCTATAAATAGTGGCATGGAGAGAAGGTTGGCCTCTCATTTCCTCACGTCTTTCCAATATGAACTCAGGTTCTCGGGTGCATTCTGTTGACGAAGTGTTCACGAGGGTGAAGATGAGACGCCGTGTTGTCATTGATGTTCTTAAAGGTGACTGTTACATCCAAAAGACGGAGTCGAGGGCTTCCGAGGCAGGCGGAAGGTGCCTGTTGCATCCAAAGATGGGGATGCTCGGGCCTTGTCTCCGTTGTTCCAGAAGAGCCGTAGATCGGAATGGCGGTGCTAGGCTCTCTCTTCCTTCAAAGTGGGTGTCGCCCGCTCTGATTGTGTTGAAAGCTGCCTTTCGCCGTGATTTCGATCACGGTTTTCCTTGGCCTTTGGAGGCTCTTTCGAAGCCTCCCCTGGCCACAGATTTGTGGTGCTCTTCTCTTCCTTGGTTCCAGCCAGAGGGTTAAATGCTTTGTGTATCGAAGCATTTATCAGGTGAGTCTGGCTGGAAGAGCGGCACACTCCTGCTCGGCCAGGTGAGCCTGGTTGGAAGAGTGGCACATAACTGGGCTGCTGAAGGGATGCACATAACTGAGCTGGATACACATAACTGAGCTGCTGAAGAGATGGCGGGATGCGTCTCGATGGGGGCGCATAGTGACTGTTGCGCCTATCTGGAGACGCATGGTGGTCGCTGCGCCTATCTGAAGGCGCATGGTGGCCGCTGGCTGTAGACTTAGGATCTTTTCTTTGTAGAAATTCTCCTTTGTGCAACCTTTTCTAGAGTTTTATATATAAAATGAAAAGTCCTTCTTCAAATGTCTATACTTATTGACTTGCTGTGAAGTGTTCGGTGCGAGTCCTGGCGTATGTAGTGTCTGGCGCATGGTCTTTCTGGTTGTGAAATTCCATGCTTCTACACTACTCTTTGTTAAGATCATCTATTAACATGGTAATTTTATAAAATAGGTTCTTTGGACTTGACTCAGTGCTAGACCGTACCTTCAGCTCGGGACCACAGACAAGTACACTTTCTGATTGCTTTTCGATTCATAGTAGTCTATACATTTCATGTTTACACATATTTCTTGCTGCTTGTTGACACGCTCGTCACACGGAGTAGTCGGGAGGGGAAATATCTTAGTAGACATGTGGACTACCCAGAACTACTTCTATGATATCTATTTGTGAATAATAGCAGATGTACACGAAATGTGCAAGGTGCCGAATTTACCTCCTAGCCGTTCACATGTCGAAATGGATATTTCAAATCACATAGATAATTGTCTTTTATTTGTTTTCCTTGTCTTCTCCACCACCTGCCATGTCATCAGTACTTTCTAGTTTTCACCTCTCATATGTTATTTTTATGTCTTGTTAATGTCACGTCCCGCTCCCGTAGGAGCGATCGTCCTCGCTAAGGCGTGACGTCGTACGAGCCTAGATTGCGCTCGTACAAGACGGGTTCCAAAACGGCCGATTTCAGCGGCTAAGACGGGGTCGTCGCACAGAAGTCCCAAGCAGAGATATTGAACATACAGCATAAATTTAGAACAAAACATAAGTTATTCAAAGAAGCTCTTTTATTGATATTGAACAAGGTTACAACGGGGACGCAAGGCCAAGATTACAATCACTCAAATAAGCTCGTCTCATATTACAAATCACTCAGCTCTCTCTTCTCTCAATTACAAGTCTTGAGCCAGCGGATGCTTTGGAAGGCGACGTCCATACATTATGTCCCGTATAAGTCTTGACTCCATGCGGCCACACGCTTCGAATCGCCAAGAAACTCCATGCCTCGACGCATCCAAGCGAGCTCCGTACCACGAGCTTCTACCTGTGCCTGCACATAAAAACTATGTGGGTGTCAGTACTCAACTGTACTGGTGGAATTAGCTCCTCGCCCACCCATACAAAACTGACACGTTTGATTTACTTTGTGCAACATAGTCCCTTCTTATCAATTGTCTTTCTACTCTTGCCTTAGGATCAGTTTTAGGATAGACGCCTTGGCCTATTCTGTGTCGCTAGACCATTTCATGCTTGCAACGAGAACATTAACTTCATATCTTGCCTCAAGACCCTTCTCGTGCCAACAATGTTAACCTATCGAGTCGAGTTTGCCTTACGGCTTAAAATCAGAGACACAATTACGCGAAGAGACTCCATTCCCGTGTGACCGTACTACAAACCCTTGCTGAGGGCGTGCCTCGTAATTCAGTGAGACTTAACCATATCGCCGTCTCACGGTCCTTGCTACTTTGATCATCAACTGACCCAATCGAGACATGTGAACTTAGTATCACTTTACCAACTTGCCTTGCGATGATTCCTGACTTAAACTTGAACAACTCAATCCCAACTTTTGTAACTCACATATCAACACCTGAGACTCGACGCCACATCTCGTGCCGAAGCACGACGCCTATATTGAAACCCAATCTTAGGCCCAAACTTTTTGTTCTAACTGTATACACCTTCAACTCGACTCAATCCAAAGGCATACACGCGGATAGCCGCCATTTGTCGACATCTATATGAACTTGGCCACTAACATCACAAGCTATCCTGAGACGTATAGTGTGGTTAAATCGGGGACCTTTCAACGTAAGTAGCTAGCTCCGTTGCAAGCCTCCATTTTAACCCGTGCTAAAACCTTATGCACGACTATACCCTGTTTTTCTCCTAGGTCGAGTCGGTCCTATGGCCCAGGGTTGCCGCTCGAGGAAACTTTGCCCTTGTCGACAAGTTGGCCATGACCATGCAAGACTCGACACAAACTGACATCTCACACAGTCATCCTTCTTTCAATGTTACCCTCTCTTTCAAAACCATGTTTAAGACTTCTATCCTTGAGATCCCTCGACGACCCACGGTCGCGAGCCTTTTTCTCTTTATGCCATATCCTTTTTACTCAACTTAGGAATGCCCATTTGATAGCCCTTCTTCTAAACTCGACTTGAAAACCTACCATAGCTCGTGCCTTAAACACTAAGTCCGTACATTGTGCCTTAAGCCAACCGTGTTCTACGCAACACTCCTGCCAAAGTAGAAGGGCCTTGAGATCGTAGGACTACTTAACTTTGACAAGCTGCAAAAGAGCGGGACAGTACTCGTAATGTCTTGGGTCGACCGGCATAACTTTGTCTAACTTAACTTCGTAACAGCTCGATGAGCATGGGCTGCGTCAAGCTTTGCCTTAATAGATCGTGCTGTGCACACGTCCGGCCTGAACGACCAAGTCATTCGGGTGCCTAGACTTAGGTCACAAGTCATTCAATGCAACTTAACTCATGGACAAGCCAAGGCTATGCCAAGCCTTGGACGATGGGACCGTGCATGCTTTATGAAGCATTCATGCGGGCAACGCCTATGACTTAGGCTAACTCTTGACTTTGCGGTGAATACCAACTTTCCTTCTCCCAAGCCACGGGACGAAGGATCGAGTGTCATTTTCAAAGCACGTCGTGCACCAATTCTAAGCCGATCGTTGGACATTTCCATATTCTAAATTAATTCGACATGTCGGGATTATTCCCTTTAGCTATGTGAGTTCGTCCCTTTTTATTATCAAGTCTACTTGTGCAAGTTGAAAATATGCAATTTATTATATGAAGGCTAAGATGAGGCAAGTTCACCGAAACTACCCCACCTGAACGAGCGGTCGCCTCGACCGAGCGATGTCTTCGAATAGCCGTTGCAAGGCTAAGTCCGAAACGCCGTCGGCATTTCGATTCCTCCGATTGACTGAGCGGGACGGGGTACTACATCATACACCACTCAGAAAAAGTTTCGTCCTCGAAACTAACTGAGTACACTTATCGACTTATTATTTTACTTCAACATTCAAGGACTCTCGCACGCACTACTCCTATACATTTTCTCAATTCCGAGCCACGCTCGTGCTACCCTCAGTCCTTTCTTCAAAACTTAAAATCTCAAAATCCTCGACACTTTTTCGTTCCTCAAATCTCACTTGAATTTAACGTATCACTTGGTTGGATCGTGCATATATTCCAGGCGTCCCTAAAGTACATACATTTCAGCCAAGCCTTGTGATAGCAAATTCTACCATCACCACTCGAGTCGGATCGTGCACATATTCGGGCATCCCTGATATACGTACATGTCAACCGAGCCTCGTGAGTGGTGCCTCCACAATTCCTATCGCTCCGCACCGGAACGTCTGCCTAACCGCTAGACTATGTCTTTTAGGCTATGGTCAATCCGTCAGTATTGGAATCACAGTTCCCAAACAACAATATCAACACTGACCCCATCCTAAGGTCAAACCAAGTTGATAGTACGGGATTTTCTACCAAAGCTCGCATCACTCCAATTTCTAAACTTCGAGTATAGATTGCCTACACACATCCCGACATTCGTCGCACGGGGTCCGAGTCATTCAGCAAAGCCATCCTACTTCAACTTAAGCTCTACCAAATTCCATGACGTATCAACATCGCTTGTTCAACAAACCATCTTGCGTAGTCTATCTCTCCGAACACGTTCGACATAATCTTCGTATCATTCCTTCCAAGTCAAGCACGCTATGGCACAATTCATCGTTAAACCATATTTCACATTTCATATTCCCTAAGTCATTTATCCCAATTCACGAAATTGATCACAAGATCGTCTAGCTTAACAATATATTGTGCCCCGATCTCACGCAAGTCAGATTATCCACGGTAGGCATGAATCACCATGCACGCTCCCGCGAGATAATCATTCTCATCGGGACGTAACTCTTATTTTTTTGTGTCTAGACTAATTCATTCTCGATGCGCGGATTGGACCTACTCAATCCTCAAGTTTCATTCATTCGTCAATCATAAGTCCTACATCCTCGAGTTGTCCTTCGTATCAAACCAACAAGTCGAGACAATCTAAGTTGCCGTGTCCTGATTTTTCGAGTTCGATTATTCCCGTGACATGAATCACCATGTCCGTGCTCACGCAGAACGATCGCCCCAAATCCGACGCGACGTATGTGCGAGGCTAGAGTTGCGCTCGCACAAGACAAGATTGTCGACATTGTGGTTATCAACATAACCATCAAGACACAATCATTTTCATCCAACATTCATCTCAATCAAAATCCTAAGTATTGCATCCAACCGAACAATAACACCTTCACGATCGTCCTTTGCTGAGTCAGAGTACCCCCGAGTTATCGTATATCGATCTTTGATACGCCTCAATACCATCGACGATATGCGTAACCTGACGATCTTCCTTTGCAACAAATTCTGAGTCGTGCGAATGATGCTATCGTCCGACTGGATAATCTCCTCGACATTCAAATTCAATTTTGACCATTACCCCTCGAATCGTTCACAACATCAATTTTCTCAAACCAAATTCACGTATCGTTCATCCGTCTATCTTAAGTCATCGACCAACGTATTTCCTTAATTCGTATCATTTCTTGCTAACTCAAATCATCGAGCAACATTCAATCCAATCCTTAGAGTCATTACGTAACTTCAAAACTCAAACTTTTCATGTACGCTATCTTTCGATCGTGCTAACTTTCGTACACGATTCTCAACGATTTCCTCGAATAAGTCATCCTTTTGTACACCTTAACTTTTCTTCGATTCAGTTTCATCTACTCGATCATTTTTGCGTTTCATACTTCGCACAATCCTTTATCCCGTGCACGTTCCGTGCATGTCCATTTCTAGGTTATTCGAATCGACTCATCAAATCGCAAGACTATAACTTGTTCAATGATACTCAATCTACGGCTTTGCATACATGCGACGCTTACTGATAGATTCATCGACACCCCGCATCCTCAATTGATCGATCGACATTCCTGAGCCCATCGCATACACCACTCAGGAATAAAGTCATTCAACAAATTCTCAAAACTATCATTCGATTCACAATCTACTTCCTCGAATTTCCGTCCGAACAATTCCTTAAATTTCAAGCACGCTCACCTTATATCGCACTGACGATAACATCGTCGTTCGATAGCACCCCTATCGATAGTCATCCCACTTTATTCAATCGAGTCCAACTTATTCTTGCTCGACACAATTTAATCCCGCAATCGACTCTTCTAAGTTCGACGCAATCCTTGGTGTATATGCCCAGCCCGACTTAGCCAACCGTGCTTACGTAAACCATCTTTTTATTTTATCAAAAACTGTTCTCCTACGTTTTGCAAAATAGATAGACTTTTTGTATGGACATCCCGTGGGACATTTGAGAGAGAGCGCACCAACGATATCAACTTGCGAAAGCACAATTCTGAGTTTACGGAAACAGCGGAGTTAAAGAATTCAATCTATAGTCCAAGGACATAAAGCCGTGCTCTGATACCATTATGTCACGTCCTGCTCCCGTAGGAGCGATCGTCCTCGCTAAGGCGTGATGCTGCACAAGCCTAGATTGCACTCGTGCAAGGCGGGTTCCATAACGGCCGATTTCAGCGGCTGCGACGGGGTCGTCGCACAGAAGTCCCAAGCAGAGACATTGAACATGCATGCAGCAGAAATTTAGAACAAAACACAAGTTATTTAAAGAAGCTCTTTTATTGATATTGAACAAGGTTACAACGGGGGCGCAAGGCCAAGATTACAATCACTCAAATACGCTCGTCTCACATTACAAATCACTCAGCTCTCTCTCTCTTCTCTCAATTACAAGTCTTGAGCCAGCGGATGCTTTGGAAGGCGACGTCCATACATTATGTCCCGTACAAGTCTTGACTCCATGCGGCTATACGCTTCGAATCGCCAAGGAACTCCGTGTCTCGACGCATCCAAGCGAGCTCCGTGCCACGAGCTTCTACCTGTGCCTGCACATGAAAACTATTTGGGTGTCAGTACTCAACTGTACTGGTGGAATGAGCTCCTCGCCTACCCATACAAAACTGACACGTTTGATTTACTTTGTGCAACATAGTCCCTTCTTATCAATTGTCTTTCTACTCCTGCCTTAGGATCAGTTTTAGGACAGACGCCTTAGCCTATTCTGTGTCGCTAGACCATCTCGTGCTTGCAATGAGAACGTTAACTTCATACCTTGCCTCAAGACCCTTCTCGTGCCAACAACGTTAACCTATCGAGTCGTGTTTGCCTTACAGCTTAAAATCAGAGATGCAACTACGCGATGAGACTCCATTCCCGTGTTACCGTGCTATAAACCCTTGCTGCGGGCGTGCCTCGCAATTCAGTGAGACTTATCCATATCGCCGCCTCGTGGCCCTTGGTACTTTGATCATCAACTGACCCAATCGAGACATGTGAACTTAGTGTCACTTGACCAACTTGCCTTACGGCGATTCCTGACTTAAACTTGAACAACTCAAACCCAACTTTTGTAACTCACATGTCAACACCTGAGACTCGATGCCACATCTCGTGCCGAAGCACGACGCCTATGTTGAAATCCAATCTTAGGCCCAAACTTTGTGTTCTAACTGTACACACCTTCAACTCGACTCAATCCAAAGACATACACGCGGATAGCCGTTATTTGCCGACATCTATATGAACTTGGCCACTAGCATCACAAGCTATCCTGAGACGTATAATATGGTTAAATCGGGGACCTTTCAATGCAAGTAGCTAGCTCCGTTGCAAGCCCCCACTTTAACCGGTGCTAAAACCTTATGCACGACTATACCCTATTTTTCTCCTAGGTCTAGTCGTTCCCATGGCCCAGGGTTTTCGCTCGAGGAAACTTTGCCCTTGTCGACAAGTTGTCCATGACCATGTAAGACTCGACACAAACTGACGTCTCACACAGTCATCCTTCTTTCAATATTACCCTCTCTTTCAAAACCATGTTCAAGACTTCTATCCTTGAGATCCCTCGACGACCCACGGTCGCGAGCCTCTTTTCTTTGATGCCATATCCTTTTTACTCAACTTAGGAATGCCTATTTGATAGCCCTTCTTCTAAACTCGACTTGAAAACCCACCGTAGCTCGTGCCTTAAACACTAAGTCCGTGCATTATGCCTTAAGCCAACTATGTTCTACGCAACACTCCTGTCCAAGTCGACGGGCCTTGAGATCGTGGGACTACTTAACTTTGACAAGCCGCGAAAGAGCGGGACAGTACTCGTAATGTCTTGGGTCGACCGGCATAATTTTGCCTAACTTAACTTCGCAACAACTCGACGAGCAAGGGCTGCGTCAAGCTTTAATTTAATGGATCGTGGCGTGCACGCGTCCGGCCTGAACGACCAAGTCACTCGGGTGCCTAGACTTAGGTCACAAGCCGCTCAACGCAACTTAACTCATGGGCAAGCCAAGGCTATGTCAAGCCTTGGACGATGGGACCGTGCATGCTTTATGAAGCATTCATACAGGCGACACCTATGACTTGGGCTAACTCTTGACTTTGCGGTGAATACCAACTTTCCTTCTCCCAAGCCACGGGACGAAGGATCGAGTGTCATTTTCAAAGCACGCCGTACACCAATTCTAAGCCGACCGTTGTACCTTTCCATATTCTAACTCAATTCGACCTGTCGGGATTATTCCCTTTAGCTATGTGAGTTCGTCCCTTTTTATTATCAAGCCTACTTGTGCAAGTTGAAAACATGCGATTTATTATGTGAAGGCTAAGATGAGTCAAGTTCACCGAAACTATTCCACCTGAGCGAGCGGTCGCCTCGACCGAGCGATGTCTCCAAATAGCCGTTGCAAGGCTAAGTCCGAACGCCGTCGGCGTTTCGATTCCTCCGATTGACTGAGCGGGACGGGGCACTACAGTTAATTCTATTCTGTTCTTGCATTGCCGTCGGTTTGTGTGCTTGTTCCATTTCTGACTGGAAACCAACAATTTTCAGGTTTAGCCGCGACCACTCTTTGCATTGGGAAGGCTTGGGTATGCTGAGGTCAACCTAGAAATAGATAGCAGTTGTAAATGTTATAATTAAATTTGGAAATATGAATGGGCAATAAAGTTTATTTTGAGCATTTATTTCTTGCGGGCTTGATAGCTTTCTACCGCCGACTCTGCTGTGTAGGCTGGCTTGGACACGCCTCGTATTCGAAAAAGCGGGTGCGGGTCATGACATTATTAAATTAAGCAAACGTAAAGAAAGGCAAGCTGCACACAGTTTGGTTAAGGTGACAAACTGATATTTACTTTGCACATTTTAACAAACACCTAGAATACAACCATCAATAAACTATTTTCGGTTCTTCTTTGGAAGAAAAAAATCGCAAAAAATATAATAGGTAAAATTATAGGGAAAAAAATGGGAGGAGGAAGAGCTATACCTTTCGGCATCAGCATCTGCAGCCTTCAAGAAGGTGATTAGGACATCGAGTGCCTTCTCCTACATTGAAGCATCGAATCCGCTATTGTCTTTCAAAACAAAGGATCAAAAGAATACTAAAAACATCAATTATGCAAATATTTTGATCATCAGCATCAGTAATTACACATAAAACACCCTAAATTTTCCAAAACGTGAGAACAAACAATTTAAGCAAAACTTGGTTAATTTTAACCTAGAAAATACAAAGCAAACACAAAATGAGCCAAATTTTGATCGTTCAACTTCCTCGCAGAGTGAGAAGGGGTGGAGGATTACCGAACTCGCAGAACCTGGGGTCCTTTGGATCGACGATGGAGTCGTACGACATGGTCGATGTTGGCATCATTCCTAACCTTACAGTTCTCGTAGAGAAGATGCTCGTCCTACGGGAGCTAATTCGCCTCTCTAAGAACCAAACAGAATGAAACCCTAATTTTCTTCTAATTCTTTCTTCTTCTGATGATTGTGGTGATGAATGATGATTTCTACACCAACGAGAAAAATGAATTGAAAAAACTAGAGGAAAAAAGAAAGAGATGGATTTGATTTGAGGGTGGCAGGTGGGAGATGGTAGGTCAGAGTCAAGGTTAGGGATGAGGGAGGGGTTTATGGTGATGGTGGTATTGGATGGGTTGGGGTTTTCGATTCGTCTTCGAGCTCGTCGGCGTCGAAGCCCTCGAACACTGCATAGGAGACCATGAAGAAGTGGAGGGCGGGACTTACCATCGACTTCTTGCTAATAGAAAAATCATTCATTCAAAATAGATAGAGAGGAGGGAGGAGAGAGTTGAGTGGGGATTAGGGGTATTGATCGAAAATTGGGGCGTAAATGAAAAAGTGGTGGGACCAAAAATAAAAACATGGGGGGAACGAAAACATGGGGGGAAGGATAAAAAGCCTGTAGGAATTTGTAACAATTTTCTCTCTTTGTGTGACTTTTATAAAATTACTATACATTCATAATGGTTAGAGGGGAGGGAGGAGAGAGTTGAGTGGGGATTAGGGGTATTGATCAAAAATTGGGGCGTAAATGAAAAAGTGGTGGGACCAAAAATAAAAACATGGGAGGGAACGAAAACATGGAGGGAAGGATGAAAACACTGTAGGAATTTGTAACAATTTTCTCTCTTTGTGTGAGTTTTATACAATTACTATACATTCATAATGGTTATATTCATTACTAACAAATAAATCAAATAAAATAGAATAAAAAAATATTTGTAGTAATGCTTATTTATTTTTAGTCATCTTAAATTTAGTATTTCCACCTACTTTAGGCGAGAAAACGCAACTTTAGGCGGGAATATTTTGGTTACTCGTCTTAAATTAGTATTCCCCTCTATTTTAGATGAGAATTTTTTTTCTAGTCCTTTTAGTTTTCTCTTGCAAAGAATTTTTTGAGTCGTCCAAACTAATTAATAGTTGCTAAACAGTTCACAATTATAATTTTAAAATTTAGAGGACTTTAAACGTCAACAATAATTTTTTAATCGCTGAATATTAGTTTGGGCGACTAAATTTTTTTGTCGTTCTAGATTTTGTGGCCTAAAGCCTCTATTGTTGTAGTGTTATAAGAAATTTTTTAGGGCCGATAGTTATGCGCGGAAGAAAGAATATTAGGGGGTTTAGGCTATGGGTTTTGTAAATGTTGGACGCGGGTTTTTTAAATTTGTATGCTTTCACACCAAATATGCTATAGTCTGTTTTTTTGTCATAAAAAATAAAAATCTACGCTGCTTCTCCTAGGATTCGAACATGAGATCTGCTTTGACATACAAACATAGAAGATGAATATTATGGATTCTACAGCATTCCAAAAATGCTATAAATAGATATTTTTATAGCACTGTAGAAAAAACGCTATTGTTGATAACATTCTATAGCGGAGACACTTGAACGCTGTAGAAAAATTGCTATTGTAGGTCCTATTTGTTGTAGTGAAGCTACATGCACAAGGTAAAATCATTTCTATTTCAAATTTTTTATTTGTAATCTTCCAGGAGAATGGCCATTCTCCGTGTATAATAACACAGAGAATGGCATTCTCCGTGTTATTTGAAACGGATAATTGCTATTCTATATCATTTTGATACTCGGTAGGTTATTCTCCGTGTAATTCCAAACGGAGAATGCTATTCTCCGTTTTATATTACACGAAGAATGTCATTCTTCGTGTTAGATTCACATCATACATTTTATTGTTGTTTGTTTTATTTCAGTGCAAATAACCGGACAGCTCAGAGAAACAAATGAAAGGCTCGTTAATGAGAAAAGGGAGCTTCAAAATAAAGTTGAATCGTTGAATATTGAAGCCGTTGAAAAGGATGCAAAAATCACTGATCTCCAAGCCATTGTTGTAGCATTGCAGCATGAGGAGACTCAAGCAGCTGCTGAACTTGCTGCTCCAAAAGAAGCCAAAAGAAGAGGAGGATCGGGGGGAAAGAGGTTCAGAAAACCATCAGCGCCATTAGCCGATTAAGATGTTACTCCCTTGAAAAAGAACACAGTTAGAGAGGCTAATAAAAAGCGGAAGATGAATGCCGCTCCGAAATCCGAAAAAGACGCCAAATGGCTGAGTTAAAGAGGAACCGTGTCATATTAAGGGAATGAGATGAACTCTTACTTTGGAAAGATGCGGATGAAGAGCTGAAGAAGCAATACATCGACATTGTAATTCCCAAAAAGAAGTGTCCAAAGTATGTATTCTGAACTCGACCAATCTCCGTCCAATTCATAACGGAGAACAACCATTCTCCGTGTCAGTTGGACGGCGAATTACCATTCTCCGTTGTTTCACTTAACAAAATGCCTAAAATTGGCCTTTGAAAATAAAACGAAAAAAAGTACAGAAAGTACAAATGTTCTGGGAAGTATTGCTATGGAAGTCTAATCTGAAGGCGATCACTTTGTTCCTTGGACCATACAATGATGATGAAGAGTACTACTAGAAGATGAACAGTCGGAAGAACAAAGTCACCAAAAAGGTATCGACACACTTGGGCACTGATGGCGAGGTCGAATGCTTTTCTGCTTTGCTTCACTCTGTTCTGGAAGAAAAGTTGAAGAAGAATGCTCTCGAAAATTAAAGTCTCTGGGCTCTGATCTCTGTATTCTCTCATGTCTCTCTGTTCATGATGCATTTAATGTGAAAAATAAGTCTATTTATCGACTTGACCCATTGTGCGTAAAAAACAACAAAATTGGGTTTTTACGCTGATAACTGTCACCCATGATAAAAGTCACCCTCTGCGTATGTTGATACGTGTCCCATTATTTCAACAAAAATAGGGAGCACGTACACACGTTCTCAATAAATGTGGCATGAAAGCCACGTGGATAAACCATGTTCCAAAGTAGTCAAGAAGGATCGGGCGTAAAAACGACTCAAAATATGCTCCGAACGTAAAGTGGCAACTGGCGTAAAAATAACCCAAATAAACCTTCCGAGCGTAAAGTGGCTAAAATAGCCTTGTGCGTAAAACTTAGCCCAAATAGACTTTACGCTCACAATAGCCTTGAGCGTAAAAGCTCACATAACTATCGTGCGTAAAAAGAAGTGTTTTTATTGAGCATAAAATCGCCTTCTCTGCACACCATACGACAAGTATCAAGTTTGGTGAAAATCCGATCTTTTCGACTTCTGTGTTGCATGTTGTTAGCAAATCATTATGTCAGAGTCATTATCACTTGCATTAAATGCATAATCTGACAGCTTTCCAGCGTAAAGTAGCTAGCATAGAGGGTAGCTAGCGTACAGATTAGCTTGCGTAAAAATGCAAATAATCCTGGCGTAAAAATAGCTCTCATAGAGAATTGCTTGTGTAAAATCCTCTATTCCTTTAGTCAAAAAAAAGCACTTTTTTACGCTCCTACAAGACCCCCTTCAAAGTTTTCGGAATTTGAAAAGACTTCAAAAATTTTGAAATACTTTGAATATAAAAAGTCAAGAAATGGCGTCAGTCAATACTCAACCGTCATAATAAATTTTCTCTTGAAACATTCGAACACCTCTTCGTCTCCCCGAGTTGCATTGATAATGTTCAGTTTCCCATAGGGAATATGAAGGGTTGATTGATTGTATATATAAGGAAAAGTTTTTCATTCTCACTTCTCATCCTCATATTGTCATGGCACCGAAGAAAGAAATAGAGGCTGACAAGGAAAAGGCTCAAGGCTTGACATAGAGGCGGAGGTTGATCAATTACTGCGAGCACGCAACTTTATGGAGTGCTTTGGACTGACTCCAGCGATCTTCGATCGTATAAATGGTGGTCCCTCAACTGCCTACGAAGGATCCGGTGATGCAGAAGCATTCCTCAATCTGATGCGTCGTTCAGGGATCCACAATGTGCACGAGTTAGGCGCCTCCCTTCGTCAGCCCAACGAAGGAGAGAAGAAGAAATAATATTTTGTGTAGGGGTGTCATCTATGCATTGTGACACTCAATTTATCTGTAGGGGCCTACTCTCTTTTTATAAAAATAAAATTCTGGTGTTGTTTTCACCTTTATTCGTGTAGTGCATTGATATAAGTTCATTCTGCACCTCTTTTGACTGTTTCCATGCTTGCTCATTCCCAAGGAAAACAAAACAACACGTGGCAACTGTTCTGTGGTTAGGAGCACCTCTTATTAGGATCTTTTCCGAAATAGACTCGCGTCATCTGTTTCTTCGACCCTTTATAAATAGCTGAGTTAAAGAATGTTTATACATTCTCATTCCTTTATTCTTCTTCTTCTCCGAAGATAGCTTTTTGCAAGATTCCATTCTCCAACAAGATATTGATAACGGTGATGCTTTCCGATATCGTTCCCCTGTACGCCATGTCACCAGACGTTGATTCAACAACATTTAGGGCCGAATCATCTAATCTCGATGGTAAGCTCATCGTGAAACAGTAGCTTTTCTGTATATAATCATCATTTATCCATTATTATGCGCATCACATTTCACCGAAATAGATATTTGATTTATATAAAAGGGGTAGGGTGTGCTCTTCTTTAATTTAAACAGGGTGCGCAATCGGCTGCCTTTAAGCTTTTGTTGAAAACAAGCACCTATCTTTGATAGATAAGGCACGCTGCTGAAAACGAGTACAAATCCTTGATAAATAAGGTACGCCTGTTGAAGACAATCATTTGTCTTTAACAGAACAAGGTGCGCGAGCATCTGTCTTTGATTGGCCAGTATGCGCTTGATGACAAAAAAAAATTTCTTTGTTGTTTTCTGCAGAAGCTTGGCTGAAGAACTTTTCCAGAACCGGCATTGGCGTCTTGGATGCTGTGGGAAGCATCCTTCTGACACCAACATCAGGGAGCTCATGCGCTTTTGACGCACAAATCAGACAACTCAGAACTCTTCGTGGGATAGAAGGGTCTTCCTCAGATGGTAGGAAGAGCCTTTATACACGGAAAGTTGGATGGTGGAGTCGACTCTAACCCGAGAAGTTGGGTAGTAGAGTTCCTTTCACGGCAGAACTAGAAATCGTATTCCAATGCTGGACACGTTCCTATCTCTTTTGAAGGGCCGTCATTTCTCCACCAGTTGTATTGGCAGCAACACGTCTTCGGGCTGCCATACTCTGGGATTCTCTTCTCGTCTGAGAGAAAAGACCAGAGTTAATTCCTACTGTTCTAGTTGCCATTGAGGCTCAAACAGCAAGGAATTGACACCAACAACAAATCCGACGAAGAAGATCCAAAGAAGTAATAGATCTCCATTAGGTCATCGTTGTTGTATAGAATGAAAATCCAAGATGTAATAGATTTCCATTATGATTTGTAAGAAAGTCTAAGAAATGTAATAGACTTCTCAGAAAAGAACTATTGTTTGTTTTAGTATATTTGTCAGAGGTAATATGAACGTGACAAGTCTTCTACACTCCATAACTTGTATCTATCCAGATGTAATATGAAAATGAAATCTTATTTTCTGTTTTAGAGTATACAATACTATCAGAGGTAATATAGACGTGACAGATTGTAACGACTCAAACAAAAATAGATTAATATCTATTCAGAGGTCAAATGGACATGATAGATAGGCAAAATAAGCAGACTTAATATTTATGCAGAGGTCGAATGGACATGATAGATAATAAATCCAACTTTTTATACCAACTGGTAAGATAAAAGATTAATATCTCTCACTGAGGATACAAGTAATCAGCTTAACCAAACATTGGTAGCTGGGGAAATAAGAAGACAGACGTCATTGAGGATATATACCAAAATTATGAAAGAATGAATGAACCAGCATTTCTCTTGGAAAAAGAAAGACCAAATCAATTCCACAATTAAATAGATGAATCTGATCTAATGAATGGATAGGTCTTTTCGGGAATGAAAAGTTGTTTCAATTTCCAAAACCGGTTCATTAATAGCTCTCTCCTATAAATAGATGAGAACTTTTTTGTAAAGTTTCATCCTTGTTTCCACTCTTCTATCGGAAATGTCTTCCAAGGACGTGCTGCAAAAGACTGAAGTCACCATGAAGGTTGAAAACGTCACCGAGACGCGCCCCGTTGAGCCAATTGTGTCGGGTCCAACCGAAATAGGCGAAGGCTCTTCTACGCCCAAGCCACCGTAAGATATTTTCGCATTCTTAACAAAGCCAAAAAAACTCCTGAAGAAGAGGCACTGAGGATGGCTGCCTGCAAGTTTTTTATGAACTCAGGCAATGATGTCTTCGATGCATTGGCTGACTATGTATTCAATAAGGAAGGCAGTGGTCCTCATCCTTAATCCTTTATTCTGAACAAAAAATAAAAAAATTTATTTTCATTCTGTGTCTTTTTTTTTATACATAGTACTTCTTAAGAAATTTGCCATTGATCGGCATCATAAGTAAATCTCCATTGGGCTTAGATAACCGATAGGTACCGTTGGAAAAAACTGTCTCAATAACATAAGGGCCTTCCCATTTTGCTTGGAATTTCCCTTTGCTCTTATGAGTCGTCACCATCGGTCTTCGAACAGCTAATACTAGTTCACCGACTTTGAATACCCTCTCTTTAACTTTACGATTGAAAGTTCGAGATATACGGGCTTGATATAGTTCAATATACTGTTGAGCTTGAAGACGCTTCTCGTCCAATCCTTCAAGTTCTTGGAGTCGTAAGCGATCATTGTTCTCTGTGGTTAGCTCATTAGCAATGGCTATTCGAAGAGATGGAATCTGGATTTCCAGTGGAAGAAAAGCCTCACATCCGTAGACCAGTGAAAATGGTGTAAAACCAGTAGGAGTTCGGACGGTCATTCGATAAGCCCATAAACATTCTCCAAGTTTCTCATTCCAATCACGTTTATTAGAAGAGACGAACTTTTTGAGAAGTTTGATGATCGTCTTGTTGAAAGTTTCGGCTAAACCATTAGCAGCTGGATTATAAACCGTAGAAGCCAGATTTTGAATTCGATTCTTATTACAAAACCGATAAAATGCCTGACTGGCAAATTGTGGTCCATTGTCATGAATTATCCGTCGAGGAATCCCGAAACGATAAATGACATGATATTTGATAAAGCTAATCACATTAGATGTTTTCACTTCAACAAGAGGAACCGCTTCCGCCCATTTAGAAAAGTAATCGGTTATAGCCAATATAAACCTATGTCCCTTGACAAAAGGAGGATTAATCGGACCAATAATGTCCATGGCCCAAGCTTCGAAGGGCCAAGAAGCTGCCGTAGGATGCAAGAATTCAAACGGTTGATGAATAAAATCAGCATGAATCTGACATGCTTTACAGCGTCTGGCATAATCTACAGCATCTGCTATCATGGATGGCCAATAATATCCCATTCTTCGAATGCGGTCTTGTAATTTCGGACCTGGTTGATGAGCACCACAAACACCATCATGAGCTTCACGAAGTATTTGTTTAGCTTCACTTTCTGAGAGACAGCGCAGCAAAAGTCCATCATATGAACGACGGTATAGCATATACAAAGACGAATCATAATAAAATCGAAATGATCGTCTCTTGATTGATGCAGCTTCTTTTGGATCTTCAGGTAAAATCCTATGAACTGCATAATCAATGAATGGACTTCTCCAATCCCTCTGCTGGGAACTTGACTCTGTAATATAACTTTGTTCAATATACAGATTATTCTTGACACAAAATAAGTCTCGGTCCAACAATGTGATTGTGTTTTGTCTTCGAATTGGAACAGCTAAGTCTGTAGCTAGGCTAGCAAGAGAATCAGCTTCCACATTCTGAGAACGTGGCATGAATTTGATGAAGAATCCTTTGAATGAAAGGACCAACTCGATTACCACTTGATGATAAGGGATGAGATCAGGATTTCTGACTTCATAAGTCCCTCTAACCTGATTAACAATCAGTTGAGAATCTCTATAAGCTTCCAGGAATTCAATGTCCAATTGTTTTGCTAATTGGAGACCAATCAGCAGAGCATTATATTCTGCTACATTGTTAGAGCATGGCTCATTGAGAGAATAAGCACGATATATGACCATTTTATCAGGAGAAACCAAGACGATTCCTACTCCGGAGATGATATTGCCTTTAGGTCCTACCCGTGATGCTCCATCAAAGTATAATTGCCAAATATCATCCCTCAAAGTCATGTTGTAATCCACGACTTCATCTGGAATATCTTCATATACCTTTGATGTCTCAGGTATAGGGTGAGCTGCTAAGAAATCAACTAATGCTTGACCCTTCACTGATTTTTGAGGTACATAGACCATGTCAGAAGGAGTGAGCAACATTGCCCAGATAGCTAACCTGGAGTTAAGAATGCTTGGTTTTCTCATCAGCACCCGAATAGGATTTATTCTGGAGATGACATGGATAGTCTGTCCTGTCACATAATGTCGTATCTTTTGGACAGGAAAAACCAAAGCCAAACATTCCTTTTCTACAGGAGTATACCTATGTTCAACTTCGACCATCATTCGGCTGAGATAATAAATTGCTAGTTCATGACCCATATCACTTTTCTGTGCAAGAAGAGCACCAAGTGAATGATCTAAGGCTCGAACATATAGCAAAAATGGTCTTCCTACCACTGGTGTTACCAAAACAGGTAGATTTGCAAGGTATTATTTGATGTCATTAAGGTTTTCTGACACGCTTCATCCCAAACAAATGATACACCTTTCTTTAATAGACGGAAGAAAGGTTGACATCTCTCCGAGAGATTGGATATAAATCTCCTGATATAAGCAATGCGACCTTGGAATCCTCGAAGTTCCATTAGATTGTGGGGAGGACGCATTTCAAGAATTGCTTTGATTTTATCAGGATCAACATGAATGCCCTGAGAAGTGATGACAAATCCCAAAAACTTGCCACTGGAAACCCCTAAGAAAGGCTTAGTAGGGTTCATTTTCAATTGATGACGACGCATCAATTCAAATACTGTCTTCAAGTCTTGAATGTGATCATCTTTAGATCGACTTTTGACAGCAATGTCATCTACATAACATTCAACTGTCTTCCATAGATGTTCTTGAAAGATGTTGCTCATATCCCTTTGATACGTGGCACCGGCATTTTTGAGACCAAATGGCATAACCGTATAGTAGTAAACCCCAAGGGGTGTACGAAAAGCAGTATGCTTCTCATCTTCTGGATACATCTTGATCTGATTGTATCCTGAGAATTCGTCCATGAAAGACATGCGTTCAAAACTGCATGTATTGTCTATCATGACATCAGTTATTGGAAGTGGAAATTCATCCTTTGGACAAGCTGCATTAAGATCTCAAAAATCTATGCAAACTCGGACTTTTTCGTTCTTCTTCATAACAGGAACAATATTAGCAACCCAATCTGGGTGTTGTTCTTCACGAACAAAGCCACATGTAATCAACTTTTTGACTTCTGCTTCGATTGCATCCAATATGTCTGGTCGAAAATGCCGTTGCTTTTGTTTCACAGGCTTGGCATTAGGAAGAATATTGAGTTTATGAGTAGCAACTTTAGAATCTAGACCCGGCATATTCTCATAACTCCATGCAAAGATATCAATATATTCTTTAATCAGTTTTATCAACTCTTCCTTTTCATCTTCGGAAAGGTTCTTACTGATGAATATTGGCTTGGATGTAGTTCCGTCTCCAACATCAATCTGGAGAATTTCATCCTCCGTAGGTGGTTGTCGTTGTTCAAAACGAAGTTCCTATTGGGTATCCATCTGTTGAGCCCAAGGGTCATTTTCAAATAATTCAGATTCCTCTTCAGTTTGAACCATGTTGACTGAGAATACACATTTAGATTCATCGTAATAGTCCTCTCCAACATATTCAGATTCGATGAAATAGATTTCTTCGGATTCTGAGGATTGTGAAAAACTAGAAGGGAATTCTTCTTGTATATCATCCGTAAATATATGGGACGGATCATATCCCAATCCATGATGAGTTTTCTGGTAAAACGGATCACCACATAATGGTAATCGTCTACCCTTGCCTTGATTGAGACCTTGCATAGTCTTTAAATCATATCCCATATTCTGGATAATCTTGAGAGATTGTTGACTATATTTGTCAATTCGGATTCTTCCTTTATCTTTACCTCTAAGATCATCCGTCTGAACAACAGGGATATTTCTAGCCAGGTCGACCACAATTTGGTGCTTGTTTTCTTATCAGACAGAATCACGAAATAAGATTCTTCGTGATGTCTAAAAGTTACACAAGCTTGCGATGAAGCGGCTACAGAAAGAAGATAGGGAGAAGATGTTAAGAACCTTTGAGCATAAGGTCCAACATCGACATGAGAAGGAAAAGAATTTTCCTTATAGTCAATGTATAAAGTTTTATCTTTATCTATGTCATCTTTATATTGATGACTTTGATCATCAAGAGATAAAGTTATTCTTTCAACAAATTTGACAGCCATATACTCAAAAAGGAAATCTTCATTGATATTGGAAAGTACAGAATGATCAATATTTACATCATTTACAATTTGACTACTACTCTTCGGATTGATCATTAACGGACCATCATCCGTCTTCTGTGTAGACTTGTCAAGGTTGATGACCAATGGTGATTCTGGATCATTCGTACGAGAAGTACATCCCTTGACTTTGATCATAAGGGGTTGAACTTGGCTCTTGACAGGAATACTCATTGATTCCTCAGATGAAGCTAAAGTTCTTCCTTTGACTTTGATCATCAAAGGTTGATCACTGACAGGTTGGGGTTAGATTCGACCTTTGACCTTGATCTTCAAAGGTTGGTCTTCTGGAGGATCTTCATTGACAGACTGATCTTCAACAGGTGATTGATCTTCAGCTATATCTGATATCTCCTTCACATGCTCTTGTTTGTAGAATATTGAGTCCAAAAAATAGGCTTCAACACCCTTGAAGGGATTGATATCAGCAAATTCAGTCTTCATAACTCCTTGCAAATCCACGTACTTGAAGCATTGGTGGAGAGTTGAAGGCACAATGTTATGCTCATGTATCCACGGTCGCCCGAGAAGGATGTTATAGGATACGTCGGAGTTGATAACATAGAAAGTTGCCATAGTTCGAAGATCACCAATCTGAATCTTTAGACGAATCGTCCCCAGTGGTTTACTCTTGCCAGAGTTGAAACCAATATTATGGTACTAATGTAAGTCAAATCACTAGTAGGAATCCTCAAAGGTCTTAGCATACTCTAAAGAATTATGCTAATTGAAGACCCAGGATCAATGTAAATCCTGTCAATTTCAGTAGATCCGATATACCCAGTGTAGCACAGAGGCCTGTCATATTTGTTATGCTTCAACAGCATGTCTTCTTGTGTGAAGGTAATATTAGGAATTGCCTCCATCACACTATGACATTGTGGACACGATACTGGTGTATTATCAGGACTCTTGAGTTGAGCTAAGCATGAATCTGCTTGAAGCAAAGCTTCACTCAAAGTCTCCCTACTTTCTCTAGAAAGGCGAAGCAACTCGAAGATAGAGAGTCTAGCCGGAGTATTAGCTAACTGGGCTAGAATATCAAATTTGTAGGGTTTTATCATCACCTCTTGACTGGAAGCAGACTTCAACGGGACGTCAAAGCGTACTACTTTCTGTTTTTCCTTCTCAACCACAGATGGTTTAGCAGGAACAGAAGAAGGTTGAGCTGGTAGTGTTTCCACTATGTCTTCTGCTTCTTTGGAAGATCCCTCATAATCCTTGTGGTACTCTTTTCCAGATCTCTTACCAGCAAAGCTTTCTTCCTCAGACTCAGGAGAAGGAAGTACCATATTGTAGGATTTAATCTTCTTTCCCTTGGCCTTCTTCTTTCGAGGAAGCTCAGAACCCAATCCAACAGTGGATTTTTGACTTTGAATTTGTAAAGGAAGTCGTATTCCTTTATCATAGTTCAAACCTTCTGCCTTCTGAAAGTTATAGCCCATCTTTTTCATGAGAATGACTGATTGTTGACTGTATAAATGAATGGGCAGCAAACTTTTAACAGGTAGTTCAACATAAGAAGAAGCAGTCTGTAACTACAGGAGAATGAGGAATAGAAACCTCTGTAGCTACGGGAGGAGAAGGATTCGGGATACAAGGAAAAAATCCATATAGGAGCTTTTTCATAAGCAGCAAAAACTTGTTGTGCTCTGTATAAGGGAACACTGTTCATAGCTAGCCACTGATGATGAGTCAACTTGAGCTTGGTAGGAGGAGCCAGACTTGGAGGGCATATATTCAAACCTCTCAGTCTATCCTCCAAAGGAATGCCATCCAATAGATGATCCAAATCATCAATATTTGGAATAACATGAGAAATCATGTTGCAGGTTTTGACTTTCTTATCTTTCTTGGATTTTGAAGTTTTACCTTCATCTTCCATTTCAGGTACTAAGTCAGGATGTACCCACATAATTTCACCATTCTTTAATGTGAGAGGCAACAATCCTTTATTTTTCTCTCTGGCAGGCAGGATTCACTATCTTCATAGTCGCCTTCGAAATTGGGACAATTCCATCTGGGACTTGTTGAGGAGGAAAACCTCTGAATTGAAGAGAAACCATATTGGTTGTGACCGTATGCTCATCGTTAGTTAAAGCGATGGCATTGGCATTGATCATCTCTTAGATTTTCTTCTTTAGAACATAACAAGCCCTGGTGGGATGATTTATGTATCTGTGATAGATACAATCCTTTCCCTTCCCATTACGATTGCCGAAATTATTACCAGAAGAGCCTTTCTTTTCTTTATCCTCTAAGGCAAAAATCATCCCATGTTCACGAGCCAACCTACCATTGGTCTCGACAGAAACTGCTGCTATAATCAATGAGGCCCAATCTGTGAATTGGAAACCCGTGAAGTCAGCAATGGATGGTCGCAGATTCATCTTGCATGTATCAATCAACGCTGAATCCGGCATACCAGGAGACATCTTTAGAGTCGCCTGTCGAAAACGTTCAATGAACGTCCGAGTATCTTTCTTCTCCTTTTGTTTGATTTCTATTAGGGAGGACATGTTCATATCCATGCCCCCTTCATAGAAACGGGAAAGAAACATTGCTTTAAATTCATCAAAAGATAAAATGCAATTGTCGGGTAAACTACGATACCAGTCGTAAGCTGAACCCGTCAAACACCCGATGAACACTCGAGTGAGAAGAGCATCATCTTTCTGCTGATGCACAGTCATAATATCAAAGTAATTGATATACTGACTAGGAGAAGCCTTTCCATCAAACAATACCATTGATTGTGGCTTGAATTTCGGTGAAAATGGTACATCATTCTAATGAGGAGGATAAGGTTGCTTAATCCCTAACCTCTGGAGCTGATCCTTGTGCTTCAAAACTTTAAACTGCACTTTTAATTTACGCACTGCTTGAATGGCTTCACTGGTTTGAGGAAGCACGTTTGATTGAATAGTTATTGGATGTACCGTGACCCCCACTGGAGGTGGTACATCTTCTGGAATGATGGGATCTGGAGATGCAGAATTTTGGTTAACAACAGGCTCTTGATTATTCAAAGGTATGTCAACCCCTTGACTATCTTGAGTTTGTGCTGCTACCTACACTGGTGTTACCACTGCCGGCTGAGCATTTTGCTGAGTCAATATTATCTGGTGCATGCTTTGCATCATGGTAAGCATGTCCTTTAATGATTGCTCAACGGCAGTGAGACGTTGTTCTGTATTAGCAAAAGACGTCTCCGGTTCATCTCCAATAGCGTAGGACTCAACCTCTCTTGAAGATACAGAGGGATTGGTATAGAGGTATGAATCGACACTATCAGTTTCGGACTCAAAAGATTGAGTACCCCCAGCTCCTGAATCAGAAGTATGTAACTGTCTTTGCCTTCTTGATCGAGTATTCTGATATACTCCTTCAAAGGAATCAAGAAGTCTGTTGAATTGTTGTTGACCTGGAGTTTGGGACGTGTTGCATCTTGGACGTCGTCCTCTATTGATATGAGATGCCATGTTGACTGACGCATATGACAACTCATGTTCTTGGTCAACAGCTTGCTGTTGAGGTGCATTGAAGCTTAACCGATCAAAAACTGACCGTTTAGAAGTCGAACAACAACATTTGATTACAATCTGGTGACACTCACAATGGTGATTTTCTTGGGGGAGTGTCACAGAAGATTGTCTATTTTTACGCTTTTGTATTAGCAACACGCGTAAATCAGAAGGAGTTGAGGGAGTAGTCTTCTTTATTACATTTGGGATAGAGAAGCGCTTAGTCCCTTGTGTATAAAGAAGATTACTGGCTGCATTCGTAGAACCAAACTGTACATTTTTACGCGCTTGGAGTTGCGTTCGTAAATCCTGAGATTTTTTAGCACAAAGGACTCCATCAGTATTGCACGTAATTTGAAGGTTTGGCACCTTACGTACAGCAGTATAAGAAGGTTGTTGGTTGAAAACGGAAGTTTTACCAACTATGTTTTTACGCTGGTTGCGTGCAGGTAAATTCACTTTAGATACAGAAGTGTCATTGTGAATTTTATCTCTACTGTCACAAACAGGAGATTTACCTTTACGCATAGAGCGCAAAACATGAGTATCTGCCACGTCATAGACGGGAGATTTTCCTTTACGCATGGAGCATAAATTTTGTGTGCCTACCGCGTCATAAACGGGAGACTTATTATTACGCTCAGAACGTAAAGCATTGGGGTCTACCACGTCACAGACGAGAGACTTGTTCTTACGTGCGGGGCGTACAGGTTTGGAGTCTACCACGTCACAGACGGGAGACTTGTTATTATGCGCGAGGCGTAAAACTTGATTTTTACGCCCAGAGCGTAAAACCTGAGGGTCTGCTACCTTACAAATGGGAGACTGATTTTTACGCCCATGACGTATCACCGAAGTAGAGACTGCCTCATCACCGATAGGAGCCTCTACAACAGGAGTAGGAAGAATTCTTTTGCCTTCAGAGACAGCAGGGAGATCCGAGGATGCCTTGGATTTGGGAATCCAAACTTTTCGTGCTTTCCTCGATTTCTGAACATTGGAGCAGCGAGTACCACCCCCAGTTCGGAGCATTTCTTCGTAAGCAGCCTGGTCGAAGTGTACAACCAGAGTCTTCTTTGTCGATCCGATCGACACATCATCGCATTGAAAAATTGCCTCCTCGTCAGATGAGAAGGTCGTCCCCAGCAGAGTCGCCATTTTGTTTCACTTAACAAAATGCCTAAAATTGGCCTTTGAAAATAAAACGAGAAAAAGTACAGAAAGTACAAATGTTCTGGGAAGTATTGCTATGGAAGTCTGATCTGAAGGTGATCACTTTGTTCCTTGGACCATACAATGATGATGAAGAGTACTGCTAGAAGATGAACAGCCGGAAGAACTAAGTCACCAGAAAGGTATCGACGCACTTGGGCACTGATGGCGAGGTCGAATGCTTTCCTGCTTTGCTTCACTCTGTTCTGGAAGAAAAGTTGAAGAAGAATGCCCTCGAAAATCAAAGTCACTGGACTCTGATCTCTGTATTCTCTCATGTCTCTCTGCTCATGATGCCTTTAATGTGAAAAATAAGTCTATTTATAGACTTGATCCATTGTGCGTAAAAAAAACAACAAAATTGGGTTTTTACGCTGGTAACTGTCACCCACGATAGAAGTCACCCTCTGCGTATGTTGACACGTGTCCCATTATTTCAACAAAAATAGGGAGCACGTACACACGTTCCACAATAAATGTGGCATGAAAGCCACGTGGATAAACCACGTTCCAAAGTAGTCAGGAAGGATCGGACGTAAAAACGACCCAAAATATGCTCCGAGCGTAAAGTGGCAACTGGCGTAAAAACAACCCAAATAAAACTTCCCAGCGTAAAGTGGCTAAAATAGCCTTGAAGGTAAAACTTAGCCCAAATAGACTTTATGCTCACAATAGCCTTGAGCGTAAAAGCTCACATAACTATCGTGCGTAAAAAGAAGTGTTTTTATTGAGCGTAAAATAGCCTTCTCTGCACACCATACGACAAGTATCGAGTTTGGTGAAAATCCGATCTTCTCGACTTCTGTGTTGCATGTTGTTAGCAAATCATTATGTCAGAGTCATTATCACTTGCATTAAATGCATAATCTGACAGCTTTCCAGCGTAAAGTAGCCAGTGTAGAGGGTAGCTAGCGTACATATTAGCTTGCGTAAAAATACAAATAATGCTGGCGTAAAAATAGCTCTCATAGAGAATTGCTTGCGTAAAATCCTCAATTCCTTTAGTAAAAAAAAAGCACTTTTTTACGCTCCTACAGCCGTGTCAGTTGGATGGAGAATTATCATTCTCCGTATCTGTTGGACGGCGAATGACCCTTTTTTTCTTCGAATTTTTTCACAATTATGTCCTGAGAATCTCTATTAATTTAATCTAAACTAAATTTATATGCAGTGATATTGTATACTTATTTTTGCCGAAAGAGGGTAAAAATGAAGTTGCAGTCCAGCTATCGGCAATAGACCTACAAGACATACTCAACTATGAAAACATGGAGGCTGGCATACTGAACCTAATAATAAGGAAGCTAAGAGAAATTCAAGGCATTGCAAGAAGGTATGCCCCGTCAAGTTCAAAGGACGTGCAACATAAGTGGTCTGCATTCTTGATGCCCCACACATTGGTAAGAATCCAAACAAAAAAATCCATATTCATGTGTACATCGATGAAAAACGACATAAAAAATTACTCATGATATTATATTTTGTTTTGGGAAACAGAACATCGTTGAACGTGCCATTGAACCAGAAGCAAAAGTCGGTGCCCTTGAAACTTTCAAAACAGATGTAGTAGACTTCGTCATGGGTTTAGAGGACGACATAGAGTTGCTATTCATCCCACTCTTTCATGTATCCATCAAACACTATACGCTGCTCACATTCAACTTTATCTCCTATGACTGGACACACTATAACTGCTTGAGGCAAACCACGTACAAAAAGGGCTAGGTGGATGCAGAATTAATAAAGAAGACCTTAGAGCCTATCGTCAGGAGAAAAGTTGATATGATGAGGGAGAGATGCCCGGTGAAGATGGAGTATGAGAGCACAGTGTTGAATTGTTCTCCACGATGCCCACAACAACAGGCACCCAACTGCCTCTTGTACACGGCGTATTATATGATGAGCTTGATGAGTACTCCCTTTGAAATACCGGGAGGAAATGACGATGACACTCACCAGAAGATTACAATAATGAGGTTGGTATGGGCTTAGAAGTTGCTTTCAAGCGAATATGTAACACCATCTAGCAATGACATTGTAAAACAACAATGTATTATGTAATTGGGCAAGGAACTTCTGTCTTTTATAATGTCTGGTCTGCTATGTCTTTTATAATAAAATTATTTTTGAATTATATTTACATTGTCAAAACCACAAAAAGTTTGACTTTTATTTACATATGAAAGTCTGAACTACTACATAAAATCCTACTACAAAAAAAAGTTGAATGTGAGCTGCGTGCAGGCATCGTCAGAGCAAATCACTTTATCGTGCATCGTCAGAGCAAAGGAACTCCTTGAGGCAAAGAAATTCCTTGAGGCAAATCACTTCATCGTGTATCGTCAGAGCAAAGGAATTTTGTGAGGCAAAGGAATTCCTCGAGAGCAAAGGAATTCCTTGAGGCAAAGGACCTTGCAAAGAAATTCTTTAAGAGCAAAGAAATTCCTTGAGGCAAAGGAATTCCTTGAGGCAAAGGACCTTGCAAAGGAATTCCTTGAGAGCAAAGGACCTTGCAAAGGAATTCCTTGAGGCAAAGGACCTTGCAAAGGAATTCACTTCATCGTGCATCGTCAGAGCAATGGAACTCCTTGAGGCAAAGGAATTTCTTGAGGCAAATTACTTCATCGTGCACCGTCAGAGCAATGGAACTCCTTGAGGCAAAGAAATTTCTTGAGGCAAAGAAATTTCTTGAGGCAAATCACTTCATCGTGCATCGTCAGAGCAAAGGAACCGTTCGATGACTCCATGAGGCAAATTACATCATCATGCATCATCAGAGCAAGAGCAAGAACGAACTCACTGAGGCAAAGGAGTTCCTGTGGCTCTTCCAACATAAAAAAAACTGGGCCGCGGCGATCCCGGACCCATTAACCAACATCATCGCACACAGTCGATGAAGTACACGAACACGAAAACTCGGCACATCTCAGTCTTTTGATGAACTACACGAACACGGAACACCGTACATCGTCAGAGAAAATTACTTCATCGTCAATATGCCAAGGAATTCCTTGAGACAAAGAAACTCCTTGAGGCAAAGGAACACCGTGCATAGTCAGAGCGAATCAACGTACGGGCGCTTCGACAGAGTGTGGATTGGCAATCAACCCAAACCCTGGGGCTCTTCCAGTAACCAACATCATGGCACACAGTCGATGAAGTGCACGAACACAGACAGTCCATTAGGCACATCTCAGTCTTCTGAAGGACTTTACCACCAAAGCTTATTCGAACAAGGAGATCGACAACCAAGAGGAAAGCGTCTTGTCAAGGCGGAGGATCGGTAGAGTCTATCTCCACAAGATAAGCTAAGTGAGATGAGAACAAACTCTCCCTACACTACTGCCATTTATAGGCAAGGGAACAACTCGAACTCATGCGCCAAGTGGCAGTCACTTCAAATTCAATTCAATTAATTTGCATTAATACCAATGCATCTGCCCCTTCCCAAGTAAAGCTAAGTAAGACTAGAACAAACTCTCCCAACTACTGCCATTTATATGCCATTAATACTAATGAATCTGCCCCTTCGAATTTTGCCAAATCAACACCATTCTTCGTGTACTGATGCGCCCAATTGACGGAGAATTGTAAAAAAAGTTGATTATTAGAGCATCTCCAACCATATTGTGAGTATCTACCCCTTCAAAATGACTTTTATATATATTGGAACTAGAAGAAGTAAAAAAGTTGTCTTGGAAGTTAAAAAAAAAGTAATTGTATTATCTTCTCAAACTTTTGCATTGGAGAACATATTTTTATCTCATTGTCTTGTGTGAATGACATCTTGCCACATAGGAAAGACATTGTCTTAAGTCAACGGCGTTTTATTTGATTTTACTTGCTCTTTGTCGATATTTTGCTTTTGTACTTTACAATTATGAAAATTGTGACCCAATTTTTTACAAACTCTACAAATTCAGGCTTCAGGATAGTCTGGCTTTCTTTAGGCCCTTGAGAAGGCCTTCCTTTTGTTGCTACCGGATTCGACTCTTTAAAAGATTCATGCACTCCATGAACTGCATCAGCTACCATTTGTTCTTCTTCACCAATATCGGTCACCATTTTTTTCAACTCCATCAGAACAGACGACATCAACTCCATTCCCTTCTCTTGAATTTTGCTTGATTTTTTACAATAATACGTAAACAGATTAACTTGTTCATTAATACCACCATACCTTATGCTCTCAGTACTGTCTAGATGGATGAATCTTCTTTCTGCGCCAGGTCCGGAGAGATAACTCTCTTTGTAATCCTTGAGCCAACGAGTTTTAATCAAGTTCTTTGGAATATCTCCAATTTACAAGCTCTTCATTGCTGAAAAATACTCCTACAAGGAAATCCCTTGGTCTCCAACCACAAGTCGTCACAGTTTATGATGTTGTCGGCCCGATCAAATGTAACCTTCCGGTTGACACTGTTTGGCGACATATACTTTTAGATAGTGCAAACTTCTGAATCTCTTATGATGTGATGGTGGAGAATATTATATTTATCAGAATGTGTGATTTTTTTCTTACCTCTATAAATACTGTTTTAGTATAAATTGCGGCAAATTTATCTTCTATTTCGGCCATGCTAGTTTACTTCACAGCTGATGTTGAGAGGTTATCAGTGACATGCTTACTTATCTGGCCGTAACGTAAGGCCGCCAAACCGTGGTCACAATTTTGAAGGGACTTCCATAGTGGCAGCTTCTCATTCAAAAATCTTTTCAGAAATACGTTCATAGATTCACATCTATTTGTTGCAGTAGAACCACCAAAATAATTTTTGCGTAGGAATGTGTCCGCCCATCGCTCCCTCGTTCTGTACAATGCAGTGGTCCACTCATTGTTCTCTACATTATAATCCCTTAGCATCTGCTGCCAACAGTTTTCAAATTCTTCGACTGAATAGTACCTGTTTAGAAAACATGGACAGTAACTAAAGTTTTAATATTGTAACAACGACATTCTTCAAAGTAAAGTAGCAAGTGTGCGATGTACCTTTTAATCATAAGACTCAATTCATTTACAAAACCCTCTCGGTGTACATGTTTGGCTGAATTGTTTAGGATATGCCATGAGCACGTTCGATGAACTACGCTGGACATTAAATCCTTAATTGCTTTATTCATGGATCTGCAACCATCCGTGAGAACTGTCACTAGTAATTTGCCATTCATACACTCTTGGAATTTTTCTAAAACCCAAGAATATGTCTCTGCAGTCTCATTATGGATCATTGCAAACCCAAACACACAAGTTATTGCATGATTGTTTGTACCCACTAGAACCACCAACGACATTTGACTTCTATTTATTTTATATATAGAATCAAATGCTAGTGAATCTCCAAATAATTCGTAATCGAATCAACATGCACCGTCAGCCCAAAAGAGATGGGTCAATCTGGAATCTTCGTCTACCTTGTATGCATAGAAGAAATCTGGGTCAATGCCCTCCTTAGATTGAAGAAATATAAGTATTGTCGTAGCATCAACATCGTCTAGTGATCTACTATCTTTAGCTAAAGCATTGTATAAATCTTTTTTTGTCCATCCAACCTTATCCCAGCCACCTTTCTGGTAGACAAGTAAATACCATATATCTCAAGTCCCCATCCCTGATTGCTTCATAAGCTTAGCTTGTTCCAACTCTGCGAGTGATATCTTACGATGGAATCTCAAAAAAATTGTTTCTTAATCATTCGTCAGGCTATGGTTGTGATGTACGTGAAATTTTTTGACGACCCACAGCTTTGTAGAATTGGTGTACCCAATACAAAAAATTGCTTTACAACCACTTCTGCTTTCACTTCTTGGCTCATGAACCCTGTTAGGAGCTTCATTGTATTTTTTCTGTCTGAATCCTGCATTCGAACAACACCAACTACGGACCATCACCATCCCAGATTTGTTTTTCTTTACTTCGTTCTTTCTAATACTGAAACCAAATACTTTTGAATATATCCGGTAGAATGTATCTGCTTTTTTAATAGAGTTGAACTGTAAGCCAACAATATCTTCATGTAAGAGTTCTGTTGGAGCTTTGTTAATATTGGCAGACTACAATAATTTTTTTCATCGTCGCTGCATCAAAATCCAATGGAGATTCACCATCGTCCCTAAGACAGAATAAAACAAAATAAGTATGAGAAATAAATATAAAAATATAATGCATTTCTTAAATCCATTAGAAAGGGTGATGCGAAATAACATTTCGTTGTTTGCGTTGATGTCGTCGTCATCATTATGATGCATTCTTCCGTTTTTTTTCATCTTGTTCTTTATTGTCTCCTAAGTTAACAGCTTCCAAACTTTGCTCATCATCCAAATCATCTGACACTGCTCTTGAAACGAAGCTTTCTTCATCGACTAATTCTTCCACACGACGATCAGTTTCTCCATATGACGTCGCCATTGAAGAAAATAGAGTGTGTTAGAAACCAACAGAAGAAACGAAGGACAAGAAACAATACAAAAAGAAAGAGTAATGCTATTTGTACCTCCAAATTGTCCCTCTAATATATATCCCTCCTTATGTGGCATCTGATGTGGCATGTTAAATAATATTGTGTGTCATATGACATGACCGATGACATGGCAAATTTTAACCCAAAAAGTTAACTACCCAATTTTGTCCATATTAATTTAACGTTAATATCAATATTAATGTTAATGTTAATATTAATTAATGTTAATATTAATGTTAATATTAATATTAATATTAATGTTAATTTTAATGTTAATGTTAATGTTAATGTTAATATTAATATTATTGTTAATGTTAATAATATTAATTTTAATTTTAATTTTAATGTTAATGTTAATGTTAATGTTAATCTTAACATTAATTTTAATGTTAATGTTAATTTTTATTTTTATTTTTATTTTTAAAAAAATTTACCACGTCAGTTGCCAGATCAACAGATCACGTCAGCTGCCACGTAAGGAGGGACAGTTTGAAAGTACAATTTGGAGGTACAAATAGCATTATTCAGAAAGAAATAACTTCCAACAAGGCAACAACACAACCTTTTCGTCTTCCTTGTATCTCCGCCACGTGGCCCTCTTTTGTTGGCTCATGAAAATGCTTGGGTGATTCTAGAAGCAAGCATAATTTTAAGGAAACAACTTCCAACAACAAAACTTTCTCGTCTTCTGGGTATATGTATTATTAAATTGTGTAACTAATAACGCATGAGAAAGCATGTAGCAGCATTCTTCACGTGGCCCTCTTCTGTAGGATAACGCATGCAGCAGCATTTAATGCTACGTTTACTGTTGTGTAATTATTTCTAATGATATGGTATTAGTGTTTATTATTAAATTGTGTAAGATAACGCATGCAGCAGTATTTAATGCTACGTTTACTGTTGTGTAATTATTTCTAATGATATGGTATTAGTGAACACAATCTGTGAGAGAGAACCCGAGAGAGAGAGAGAGAGAGAGAGTGGGAGATGGGATAAAGAGAAAGGATCGAGCTCGACTAGATTTTAAACTTAAAATTCAATTTTTGATTTTCATTACTAATAACTAGTTCGCACGTACGAGTTTAGACAAACACTAACTGAGCCCGAGCGACGTGACATCAGCTAGGTTTCTAATATCGTGGCATTCCTGTTAATTTAAAATTTACAATATTATTGAAACTAGTATTAATACTAAAATTTAAAATAGTTTTGATTTAACATTTACTTCAAACTAGTTAAAGTTAAAATTGTATTCTTTTTTATTTAAAATGTACAATATTATTGGAACTACAATTAATATTAATATTCGCTTGTCCCGTAGTTTAAGTCTTATTTTACTGCTTGTTGCTTAAGTCTATACACCCAAAGAACTTGATTGTTCAAGTCGAACGTGTGCACAGCACGTTCCCTCGATGCAAGGCTTGACGTAGCCCTTGCTTGTCAAGTCGTTGCACGAACACGTTAGAAAATAGTTTTGTTGGACTATCGAAGTTATAGCAAGCACCGTCCCCTGTTGTCTGCAAACTTAATTTGCGATCGCACAAGGCATAGTCATAAGGTAATTTGAGACACAAGATCTAAGAGAATAAGCAGACAAATTGAATCACACATTAAGTAAAGGAAACTTTGAGATAGTCGTTCCATACATTGCACACATCCCTCAATATACAATAAAGTACTCCAATGACCTGGAATGGAGGGATGCTGAGCCATCTTCCTTGGACAATTAAGAGTCTTCAAAAGTAGAGTTACGGGACAAGTCTTCGACGCACGGTCGAAGCTTCAAAATCACGAGCGTCGCCGAGCTTGTTGGTGCGTCCTTCCTGATTTGCGGGACATGCAAGAGCGAGGATCAGTACGATCACATGTACTGGAGAATGACTAATTAAAATCCAAACTCTGTATTTGATTCAAGCAGTTTTATAAACATGTTAGCTAGCTATTATGTGATCTTTCTAACCATCCTGATCAATTAGCATGTCAACATGTTTCGAGGCAAGCATATGAATTTGTAAGCATTAAGCAGCTAACATATTCATCCCGTGTCACGTGTATTTGTCAAGCAGTGAAAGGGTGTGAAAGCCATTGGCAATGTCAAGCCATCATGGACTATAGCTGGGTTAGACGACGACCCTTTTGCGACGGATAGCGAGCCTTGTGCGAAAGTTCCCGAATAACCCACGCCGATGTAAGGCTGGTGCTTGCTCTACTCGTTCCTCCCGGGCCGAATCGGTCCCTTGGGCTACGAATGGATTGGTTGAAGGAGCAATACGCAAGAATAGACTGCCATATTGGCAGGATTATTTTTGGTATTTCCAGTGAGGCAGAGTTTTCATTTTCCAGGGGCAAAATATAACCTTCTCCGCCAGTGTTGTGGATGGCAGTAGCAGTAGCAGTTCAGTTTCCTAAAGTAGTTGAAGAGTTTTCTGATGTATTTTCCGAAGAGCTTCCAGGCATGCCCCCAAAAAGGGGGATAGAGTTCACCATCGACTTGATTCCAGAGACGGCACCAGTATCGGAGAGAGTCTACAGGATGGCACCTTCAGAGTTGGAAATCTTGTATAAGATGATTGAAGAACTCAGAACCAAGGGATTCATTCGTACTAGTGGATCGCCTTGGGCACACCGATGCTTCTTGTGAAGAAAAAGGATGGTACATCAAGATTATGTATTGATTATCGTACCTTGAACTCTATAACAATCAAGAAAAGGTATCCTCTACCAAGGATAGATGACTTATTTGATTAGCTCAAGGGAGCGGCTGTATTCTCGAAGATTGACTTGCGGTCAGGGTACCATAAGATCAGAGTCAGAGAGCAAGACATTCCGAAGATAGCATTCAGATCGAGGTATGGACATTAAGAGTTCCTTGTTATGCCATTTGGAGCGACCAATGCGCCAGCCGTATTCATGGACCTCATGAATCGTATCTTCATGCCCTATTTGTATCAGTTCATGATAGTGTTCATAGACGACATCTTAGTCTATAGCAAGAGTGAGGCAGAGCATGAGCAGCATCTTCGTGTAGTTCTTCAGATACTCAGGGAACACCAGTTGTACGCGAAGCTCAGTAAGTACGAGTTTTGGCTGGATTATATTTCGTACTTAGGTCGCATCATCACCAGAGGTGGTGTGGAAGTGGACCCCCAGAAGATAGTGGCCATAGAGATATGGCCAGTACCTAGCACCGTCGCAGAAGTTTGGAGTTTCCTAGGATTGGTCGACTATTACCGACGGTTTGTGTCAGACTTTGCTCGGATTTTAGCGCCATTGACGCAGTTGACCCGCAATGATATGGCACTTGCTATCTCTTTTCTAGAATCTTATCCTTTCTCTTTTTATGTACAAAACATAGCCTTTGTTTTGAACTTAGTCGATTTACTCACTTAGCCATATCTTTGCATTAAACGTTAATCGATTCATTCATTGTCTTCCATAGGCTAAGTAGAATTGCATGAGGAAGCATGTTTTCCATTTTCAATACCGACAGTTTGATAGCAAGTGTTTCGTGAAGAATCGTGCCACAATTTTCTTTGATTCTACACTATTATGACAAGCATTCATTTACTTCACATATTGATTTTGAAGTAGAGAAACGTGGCGAAGGAGGTCAGCCACTCGCCTTAGACTTGCTTCAAGCGAGTGACTGGTTGGCTGCGCTGATGTCGTCTACGCGATCACCTGCAATCGCATAAGCAACTGAATAGAACGCTGTATAATTCAAGGAATTTCGTTATGAATGTGAAGATCGAACACGCAAGTCACGAAAACCTATCAACAACATTCACAAAAAATGCATTCACGAAAACCAAAGCCAAATGCAAATCAAGTGCGGCATGAATATCAGAGCAACGGGAGGTCTCTCCCGACTCAGCCGCAGAGCCAATCCTTGAGGCGCAACCCGCTGAATATGATACTTGTTTCCAAAGAAGCCATTCCATAACATGGAATGGATCTTAATTCAACCGTTCCCGTTCGATCGACTCGGCCGATTCTGACCTATCAGTCCCGACCGAGTCGGTAGCGATGGAAACACTGTAAACATGTCGAGAATGTAGGTCAGCGACAGGTTTGGATGTGTGAATATGGGCGATGGAAATACTGTACTATGTACCGAGTTTGCGCTACAACTTGGTTTCGGTAGGAAGGCTGGCAGATGATGGCTGTTGCAGTCTGTTTGGGGACAAAGATTGGATGCTTGCGAAGGGTTCCCAACAGTTGACTCATCCAAATCAATGGGGACTCCTATGGCAACAACGACAAAACTTGATAATGATGAAGACGGTATCTCGGTCGACATTCGTAAGTATCGAGGTACGATCGGGAGCTTACTCTATTTAACTGCTAGCCGACCCGATATTATGTTTAGTGTTTGTATTTGTGCACGATACCAAGCCAACCCGATATTATGTTTAGTGTTTGTACTTGCACTTCCATTAAATGTGATAATACTAGCTCTATAAATCTCACGATAAATCTGATTTGTCACTCACGCACGAAACACATTGAGATTAGACACCATTTTCTTCGTGACCATCAACATTGATAATACTAGCTCTATAAATCTCACTTCCATTATTGAAACTAATATTAATACTAAAATTTAAATTAGTTTTTAATTTAACATTTAAAATTAGATTTAAAAGTAGTTAAAGTTAAAATTTTATTCTTTTTATTTACAATCTACAATATTATTGGAACTAGCATTAATATTAAATCTACAGTGGTATTTCTGTTAATTTAAAATTTATAATATAATTGAAACTAATATTAATACAGTGGCATTACCGTTATTTCCAAATAGTCTTTTCCTTGTTCGGTCACACCCCTTCACAAGCGGGTTACACCCCCGAAACGAGCGGGTTAAATAGCCTTTTCCAAAAAAAAGAACCCATCCGACTAGAAAGAAACAAAGGAGAAGAAGAAGAACAGTCACAATGGAGAGGAGCAAGAGCAAGAACAACTGCAGCGGATGGATCATCATCCCTATGGAGATTCTCTCGATGATACTGGTACTATCGGGGATGCCGACGGACGAGGTAATGTGCAATGTGGCCCCAGTTTGTCGTTCGTGGGGGAAGGCGCTCAACGGTCCCTTAGACTATTGGACCAACGTCGACTTGGTACAGTGGTGCCGGAGAACCCAACAAACCGCTGACATTAGTTTGACCGTAAAGAAGCTCGTGGCTCGCAGTGGGGGTATCTACTGTCCTTCTCTGCGTACAAGCTCGACGAAGTAGCCTTCTCTTTTGCATGTTTAAGGCCTGTGCAAAATTTTATTTGGTCTTATTCTAATACTTTATTTTTTCTATTACAAAATTTTTCGTATACTTTGTTAATTTCTATTGATGTTTTCCCATTTTTATAATACAGAAGGAAATTTCTAAGGGTGCTACGCATTCCGAAGTGTGGCGTGAGTGATGAAACTTTCGTGAGACACTTGGAGTTTCTCCCGGTGCTGGAAGAACTCGACATTAGCTACTGTCTTTATATCACGTCGACTGGAATATTTTTCTCCGAAAAGTATTGCCACCATCTGGTCAAGCTGAGGAGGAACATGCCCCCTCCAGATTTCATGCTCAAAAACAGATTCGTGTTGAACACGTCAAACGAGACGGAGGGAAAGGCCGTGGCTGATTCGATGTCGCATCTCGAGCACCTAGAGATGGGATTAGGCATGTTCAATGGAGATACGCTGCGATCTATCATGTGCAATGCAAGGGTCTTCGCATGCTCGACATACGTGGGTGCTTCAACGTGCACTTCGACGATGACCTCAGGAAAATTTGTGATTTAATATAGACGTTTAAACGACCCTTTGATGATGTAATCCCAGGGGAACCTGGATACGAGATGTATAGTGATTTAGATCTCATCAATTAGTCCTGGGGTGAATGGTTCTTCTGACATTAGCATGCATGCATGCATTTCTTTCAATTTTTTACTAGTCTACATATACGTACTTTGTACGTATTTTAATTATAATATTATAAAGTCAGTTGTCATCTTTTCGTCTTTTTCAGTTGACTATTTATATGTCAAGAGATTCGAAGTACAATTATTTTTTAAAATTTTTATTTTCTATTGAGAATAATAACCTTTAGAAAATGGTAATGACATAAAAATTTATTACCATTGGAACATAATGTTATATGGAAAAATAAAACTTGCATGCAAACTTTATTCCTTTGACTCTTAAACATAAATGACATGCAAGTTGACATAATAACATCATGTTTATAAATACTCAAGGGTATTTTAGGAATTCAAAAGTTTTACCACCAAGTTTTCTTATTATATAGTAGAATAGATTCAAAAGTTTCACCACCAAGTTTTCTTATTATATAGTAGAATAAATATAAAAACGTATAATATAAATTTTATCCAATTATAGTTAAATACGCTTCTAACTCATTTGGTTAAGGTGCAAGGTGTAAGGTGCAAGGTTTTTTTTAGTTCGATTCTCCATTTTGACAAAATTTTACTTTTTTCAACATTTTTTACATGATTAATTTTTTAAAAATAAAATGGACTGTGATATAATGACGCATAAGACGGCTCCCTTTTGAGCCATTTTGAAACCTCATTATATAGTGGAAGATATGATATCATTATCTTAACATTAATACAATATTTCAGTGTAATTATATCCAAGAGATTTTGACATTTTCTAACACAGATTTTACCTTCTTCAAGATAAATTTTGGCATTGCAAATTCCACTCATATTATTGGTATCAGTGTCATTCACCATAATTAATGGTGATCGATAGACATTTATACAATAAGAGTGGCCCGGGGGAGATACGAAAATATTGGTTTCTTTTTCACAACCTTTTAAAATCTATTTATACAGCCAAACAGCCAAACTATTCATCTTCACCAGCCTTCAAAACCAATTTATATAGATTCAAAACAAAACTAAACAGCCAAACTATTTAAAATTTACAACCCTACAGAACAGTCTCAAATGTACCATTCTCCGTCCTAAATGTATCATTATCCGTCCTAAATGTACCATTCTCCGTGTTAGAGGAACGGAGAATGGCCATTACCCGTCCCAAATTATTCCATACTAAGTTAAAAGAATATAATAGCACCCAAAAAATGTTAACAATAAAAAAAAATTCTACAGAACCCACTCACCAGACTCGAACTTAGGCCTTCCATGTAAAAGCCAAACAGCACAACCAACTAAGCTTGGAATAAGAAGAGTCACTGGAGGTCATTGAATATCCCCAACTTCCAATAAGGAATAAGAAATTGAATATCCCCAACTTCCAATAAGGAATAAGAAGAGTCGGTTAGGAACGTGTATATATATACATAGGGGTCCCCATTCATTTGAGTAGGTAGCACATTTAACATGGCTCCAAAAAGATCATCTGGTTGGGAACTATGGCCAGAGTCTTCTTCCAGTCATCGTCGAGCCTCTCCGCATGGAGCACCCTATTCGCCGCCTCCGGCCCATGACTGGCTGGCAGAGGCTGCGGACTTCCTGACCTCCTGTGGGTTGTCACTGGAGGTCATCGCTCGACCTCTTCATCCGGCGCCCAACTTTGACATGTTGCCGATCACTCCGGAGGAACGGGATTCTCTGGAGAAGAGGGAAGGGTTTCGCCGCCAGTGCCATAGGACGGGTGTGCACACCCTGTAGGACTTTGCGGAGATCCTCCACGAGGCTCGTGAGGGGTAGACCTCTTATTTTTCTTTTTTAGTTTTTTACAGTTTTTTTCCTCCTCTTGTATCCTTCACCGGAGAATGTTTCGGCGACAAAGCTGGGATTTAATGCAATATAATATTTTGTTAACTCAATTTGGTTTCGGCTACAAGCGACTAACTATTTTATTTATTTTTCAATTAACAAATTTTGTTACGTCAAATCCATATATCAGCGACGATATCCCCATCAATTACTTGTTACGTCATAGAATTGATTATGCTGCCAGTGTCAATCTTGTCGTCAAATCCATCTTAAATATGATTACAAAGTAAACTAGAGGACAACTTTGAGTGTTTCAATTTTACTCTTTTCAAGTACATAGTCTTGTTACCAAGTCGTCAAATATTCGAAAAATAGAAATATTGAGATTAGAAACTTCACATTCTTAAATATGTTATCAATTTTTGTTAATTAAACATGTTTCCATCACGTTTTTTGTGCCAAATTTTTCAATAATTTATACGGAACACGTGGATATATACTAGTAATAATAGTAATAAATTTAATTTTGGAATTGAAAATTAGGGTCTCAAAATCTCAAAGGTTTATGTAGTGATTTCACATGGATATATACTAGTAATAATAGTAATAAATTTAATTTTGGAAAGTAGTTTTTAAAATTTAATAGTAATAAATTCGACCGTCTTATACTAGTAATAATAGTAATAAATTTAATTTAAGACTCAAAACTATTCTAATTTTTTCTACTTCCCAAGGTCATATAAGACGGTCAATTTTTCCTCTTATGCTCCCAAACCCTCTTCTTATCAAAATGCCGTCGAAGAAACAACGACCGTCTCCGAAGGGGAAGAATCCACAAAGGGATGCGATACAGGCCCAAAGGGCAGAACTTGCAAAGGCGGCGAAAGCCAAGATTATGGTCGCTAGGGCAGAGGCCGAAAGGGCAGAGGCGGAAGCAGCGGCGACGGCAGCGATGATGAAAGCGGAGGCGGCAGCCAAGCCACCTGCAAAAAAGGCTAAAAAAACTCATTGCTCGACAAAGACCAAAAAATCTATCTTCGATACAGAGTCGTCGAAAGACTCAACTTATGAAGATCGAAGGCGTACTCAAGCGAAGGCTAAGGTGGCAACGGATAGAGAGTCATCAGCGTACTCTGAGGATTTTGAATCCTCATCAGAAGAGGAAAATGAAGAGGAAGAGCAATCATCAAATAAGTTCCAGGATGGAGAGGAGGTAAAAAAATTTTAAAGACTCTAAATCTAAGAAAATTTATAATAAATATTTCAAGAAAAAGGTTGTTACGCCTGAAAGATCAATTAAGATGGATGATATTGAAGATGAAGCTTTCCTGGATATATTAAAATTTTATCAATTGGAGAAACTGAACAAATCCTGTCTTGAAAAAATCTTCCAAACAATATTAAGAGAATTTTACTCAAATCTTTCGGCTGAAATTAAAGAAAAAGAAGAGTTTCAACAACTGGTGTTTCTGAGAGAGAAACTGATTAGGGTAAATGATGCTGTCATCAACGAATTTTATGGATTTGATCCAGTTCCTGAGTTTGATATGAAAGATATTGATAATGTTTCCACGAGGGATGCAATTCATGAGATTATAGGTGTATCAGTGGGTGCCAAGATCCCTCAAAATCTATACAAAGATCAATTAAAAACTTTGTATAAATTGTTGCATGCCTACGTATCTCAAACACTCAACCCTACTGGACATGAGTTTTCCATCCATCCCGAGAGAGTAAAATTTCTTTATTATATGGAGAAGAAAAAAATGGATGGATATAGGTTCCTAAATGTTCAGTAGAATGATGCATCTCATGGAAAAACCAACTGCAAGGACAGCTCTCCCTTTCGGAGGATTTGTATGCTGGATGGCTAATAAACATTCTGTCCCAAGCTTAGCAGGGGATGTTTATATTAAAAACGAAGGTCCCATGAGAAAACTAACCTTCACTCGAATGTTTGAAAAACGGACAGCAGCTGCAAGCAAACCATCAACATCTGGAAAACTGTCAACTTATGGAATCAAAAACACTAAGGTCAGGGTTGATGATCGATACAATTTTGTTGCTGCAAACTTTGAGAATGTCTTCAAAGAGATGAAGACTATATGCGACAACCAGAAATTGATTCTGGATAAGATTAACCAGATAGAGGTTGAATTTGCTGACCAAGAATAAGATTTTTCTTCCACGTGAAGAAGGTAAATGAGGCTAGCCCAAACTCTTATGTAAAAATACACACTGTACACATTGACACTTTAATGCTAGCCATCACTTTGATACTTCTATTTATGTTTCTGGATGTCATTTCTACATATACAGTGAGTCCATACTGACTATAATTTTTTTTATTCCGTCCCTCAAGGTGTAGGTGAAGGATATTTTGAGGAAGAAGAAGAAGGAAAAAAAAAGAAGAAGAAGATGGAGATGGCTATGAAGATTCATCTTTTGAGTTTTGAAGCTTTTATTTCAATTTGGAAGTAATATTTGAATTGTAATATGGTTTTGAATATTTGTTGGTCTTGGCGGTCAAACTAAATTTTGTGTTTGAAATATTGTAAAACTAAACTTTTTGCTTGTACTAAGTGCATAGTTCGTAATTTGTTTGAAAAATGTAATATAGTCTTGAATTTAGAGTAGGTCTGATATTTATTTGGATCGTTGTATTGTGAATTATGCAGGTTCTATATTGAATTACTAACGTGGATTGGGCATATTACTGTAACGTAGATTATGCAGTTTATTAGACTTGGAATGAAGTATACTTAATTTGATTATGATTTTTTGGTTGAAGCATTTATTTGATTTGAAGTTGGCCTTCGCAGATGATATTAATATTTTGGTGTATTCCTTTGATTTGCAGATACCTTTCACAGATTTTATGATTTCTGGGTGCATTCCTAGGGTTTACAAATGGCCTCATTACGGATGCATTCATGGGATCACTAAAACTTTATTTGATTGTAATGTGTTTTGCTTTCTGTATAAAATTATTACATCGATGCCATCAGTATGAATTTGATGCTAGTGTAATGCATAATATAATCCTGTCTGTTCATCCCTTGTTATTGTTGAAGCAAAATTGTAATCATGCATGTTTATCCCTTGTTATTGCTGAAGCAAAATTGTAATCCTGTCTGTTCATCCTTTGTTATTGCCATCAGTATGAATTTGACGCCAGTGTAACGCATAATGTAATGTAAGAAAAATCCTCTTGGATAGTAGATTAATTATATTCAAACACTCGCAAAAAATTTTGTGCAGTCATACAGTGGAAGCCTGATAAAATGATATTCAGATTTTCTTGAACATGATTTAATATTAAATGAATATACTTTGGTAAATGATATTAAAAATACTGTAAATATTTGGTGAAAAAATATAAGATACTTGAACATTTCAAGTCCTAAATGTACCGTACTTTGTTAAAAGCACAGAGAGTGTCCATTCTCCGTGTTAAAAGAACAGAGAATGACCATTCTCCGTTTTACAAGAACGGAGAATGACCATTCTCCGTTTAAAGGAACGGAGAATGGTCATTCTCTGTTTTAAAGGAACGAAGAATGGTAATTCTCCTTAAGAATGGCCATTCTCCGTGTTAAAAGAAAAGAGAATGGCCATTCTCCGTCCAAAAAAAATATTCTCTTTGAAAATATATCATTAGAAAAGTAAAAAATATTTCGTCCGATCAATACAGTTTTTTAAAAAAAAAATATGTGAGCAGATGATCCGCCCGACCTCAGAAGCAGGTTTCCTCAGTTCACCACCACCACCATGACATGTAGCTTTATTAACAAATATTAAATTGTTAGATGAAATAAAAATTTCTGACAATGGCATGGACAGTAAAATTAGAGCGGCGCCGATGAGACTCTTGTTCGAGGAGGTCTCGACGACGTCCGACGCGAACAGACCAATCTTCTCGACGTAGCTAGTACTCCTCGTTGTTCTATGAGGGCTCGACGACGTTCAATGTGATCCGGACCGATTCTTATTTCCTTCTTCATCTCCGTTTCTCTTTCCACCACCACCACCAACACGACCACGGCTTGTAACCAAAAAAATTTATAAAATTTATACGTTGATGCAAAATATTAATTGGATGGAC
>JANAVB010001399.1:8979574-9084574 GCA_029216955.1 Iris pallida
TATATATATAAAACTAGAATGCATGATGTACAAAATCACATGCAATAATCAACTAGTAAACTAGATAATAGAAATAAGCATGTAAATAAACTGTAGAGGGAGGCAAGGTATACTTGCCTGGTGGTAGCACGAAGAACCAACAATATACCGTCAACTGGTAAGCCATAAGGTCCAAATCTCACAACTGTCTCCGAAAGCTGAAATAGACATTGCCAACATTCTCAAAATAGTCAAATTTGCTTGGATAGCCTACCCATAAGTCCAATTCTTGACACAGGGACAAACGTTCATTTTGGACCAAAATGATGTCCGCTTTGCACCGAAAAGTGTGCCAGAGTCAATGGTCTCTAAAGTTATCAAACTATATGTCTACAATTTTGTTTTAATGATACGAACCCAACGGTATCTCCAATTTTAGATTCCGGTGGACCGTGCACGAAATCGCCCGTTGAGTCGGATCGTGGAACCCACAAAACGATGATCCGATCAACTGTCTCAGACACAGACCAAACTTGGCATACAGGACCAAAAAAATGATACAGTCCTGTTGGTGCAAGTTTCATCTCGATCTGACGAACGTGCACAAAGTAATTAGAGTTTTGCAAAGTAGTCGATACGGTAAATTTTGACGAATACGCATAAAATTCGTCGCACACACGCAACCAATTTGAATTCCGTCAAAGCCCACACGTCCGCGAAGTTGAGACGCACCTTTCGATGCTTTCATTTCGCGACCACGTCACCCAGTTTGGCGGGACGTACGTCGTATCGAAGAGTTTTATTGATCATTTTTGAGGTATGATTTCTTCCTATATATTCCTCCAATTTTTGATCCGTAAATTGTTACAGAATGTTAGAGAATAAGTTTGGGTGTGATATGATATATCAAATTGAAGTCGGACTTGTCTACTTCAAAGCTCATGAATGATGTTTCAAAATATCGACACTTCTTGTGCTCCTAAAATCGAAGCTACGAAAAAGTACATCTATATTCATAATTAAATATAAAAACTATTTAAACAAAAAATATCAAAAATAAATAACAATAATTTTCAAAAATCAGGGTGCTTACACTCGTCCTCAAGTATGTGCAATATATACCGAGTTTGTGCTACAACTTGATTTCAGTAGGGAGGCTGGCAGATGATGGTTGTCGTAGTTTGTTTAGGGACAAAGATTGGATGCTTACAAAGAGTTTCCAACAAATGGCTCGAGGAGATTTGTGTTATGGCATGTATAGGCTCAAGCTGTTGAGTTGTATAGGCAGGCTATAGATACTGTAGAGGCTCAAGGGGTGTTCGACATGAGTTGGATCGTCGAAAACTTACTAAGGAGGGTCTTCGAGATGTTAGGAGGGTTATAGAGGATTCGGTTCATCGAGACAAAGCGACGAATATAGGTGAGTCAAAGACTGAGGGTCATTCTATCGGTCCCATGACAGTTGGTCAGTTTCCACGTAGGGGTTGCTCTACGGATCCAATTTTGGCGATGAATGGTTTGCGAAAGCTTCATGGAGCGATAATGGTTTCAGTAGTTCGAAGCCAGGAAGAAGATCAATCTTTCTAGCAAACTCAATCTGAGGTAGTGCATCTCCATTCACACAGTTCAAGGAAACTGTGGGTCATCGACGATGTGCATAGTGTATGATGTTCTGCTCGAGGATGCATGTTTACAAAAGAGCTTCAGTGTCGGACACGAAGATAGGTAGGTTCAGGAGTTTGAATCTCAGGAGGATCGTATCATCCACTTGGCTGGGCCAACCATGGTTGAAGAAGCTCGAAAGAACGGTAGCACGCTCCGATGGAAGACAAAAGTCGAGAACAGGCAGCCAAGACTTGCGATAAGGCTGATCGTAAGGGACTTTGATCTTGATCGTATTATTGATATCGGCAGAATGTCGATAGTGTGAGGTGTTACGCATGGAAGCTAGCGTCAATATGACGGTCGAGGAGCTAGAGACGAAAAAAGATGTAAAGTAGCTCGGGATATCGGAGATCAGTGGCATGGGAGAGCAGAAACTTTATCACGAGGCGACATGCAAGAAGTCCAATTGAGGAGCCATGGGGTTAACACCATCTCATTAGACCGGATGTGGAGATTGTTAGAGTGCAGTCTGGATTTGATAATAGAATATTTATGGAGTCCAAATCTTACTAAATATTTAATTTAATTTAATTTGGATGTCCATGATTGGTGCTGGGATATTTTAGATGTAATAGGATTCTTATTTGAGACATTCCTATTTAGGAGATCCTATTATAATCTAAAATAGGATGTTGATGGGCTATTTTAGGTGTAATAGGATTCTTATTTGAGGGCTTCTTATTTAAGAAATCCTATTATGACCTAAAATATGATTTTTCTTATCTTATATATATGAGGTGAGGGTGGAAGCACAAAACAGAGCATAAAAGTTGAGATTCGGGGTGCTCGTTATCACGACCCGCACCCGCTTTTCTGATGCAAGTATGTGTGCAAGCCAAGCTACGCCGCGGTATCAGCAGTAGAACGTTGTCTAGGCTATAATGTTCATAATCACAATAATGCTCATAAAATAATATCTTTTATTTGCTCATTCACACTAACTAAATAAAATTATAATATCCAAGGTTACATTTGAATACAAAGTACAATGTCTCACAAATTATAAAAAGATAACTAAATAAATACTCAACTATCTAACTAGTCTCAAGGTTTGGCCTCTGTATATACCCATGTCTCCCCAAGAATCCAATACAAAAGAGTAGCCGCGACTATCTGAAAAATATGGTTTCCAGTCAGGAAGGGAACGAGTACAATTTATTGAATGCAGTTCCAAGTATATATTAATGACTATAAGACAATGGTTAGTCATAAAATATGTGGTGAGAATATTAAGACAGAAGGAACAAGAAACATGAAGAATACTAGGCAGGAAAAATATTTGACAGCAAGTAACAGGAGTATATAAATATATATGTGTTTTGAAGTACTCTTTTGATATGTGATCGATCTGGGATAGTTACACCACAAGATCTACATTATTTATCAAGGTCTACATTATTTATCAAGGTCAACTTTATTTATCAAGGTCTACTGTACAGAAAATAAAACATGGGCTAAGGTCTAATCACATATCTATTTAGTACTTCCCTCTCCCGACACCATAGACAAGAAAGAAGGCATGACATGTACAGAAAAATATGAAGTGCCATCGTGTAACGAGCTGTCAAAAATTAAGTATGATATAACTGAACAGTGTAGTAAAGGAATCAATAAATATTGAAAATAAACAATAAATGTACTCGCCTGGTGTCCTGAGTTGCTTATAAAGGTTTGGTAAAGCAAAGAAAACCAACTTTCGCAAACGTCCTCATATGCTTAAATAAATATCACGAACATGTTTGATATAAAAGAAATATCTAAAAATACCTACCCAAAATTCCAATTCTGGACACAGGGGCAAAATTATAATTTTTGGTCAAAACGATGTCCGTCGTTGGACCCGCTTTGTACCAAGAAGTGTACCAGTATCTACGACCTCTAAAGTCAACAAACTATATGTCTACGGGTCCGATTGTCGATACGAACTCAACCATATGTTCAAAGTTAGATTCCGGTGAGTCGTGCACAAATTTCCCTATTGGACCGGGTCACGGGCCCGTCAAAATAGCGTTCCGGTTGACCTTCTCAGAATCGGACCAAACTTGGCACACATGACCAAAAAAAATGACACGATCCTGCTGGCATAAGTTTTGTCTCGACATGACGAATGTGAACGAAGTTATGGGCTACTTTGCAAAGGGACCGGTACGGAGTATCTCTACTAATACGTCTCGATTTCGTCGTGCACGCACAACGAAATCGAGTTCCGTCGTATCCCACACGTCGACAACATCCATACGCGTCTTTTGATGCTCATGGATTGCGGCCATGTCATCCAGTTTGTCGGAGCGTATGCCATATCGGAAAGTTTTTCTAGAAATTTAGGGTTTTAAGCACTGATTTTTACTGAATTTCAAAACTATTTTAACAACAATTTAATAAACTAAAAAAAGCAAGAGTGGGGTTTTAATCTCCTTTAGGTTGTCTGTAATAATATTCAAACAGATTTTTGAAACTATCGACAGATTGACTAAATTGCCTTCCAAAATGGTGTTTTAGACTGTTCGTATTTTTGTCCTGTTTTTCCAAAAATCGGGTTTGGTCCTGTTTTTTATTCGATTTCTCGTCTAATCCTTATCAGTTCAACACAAACTAATTTGCAGGGTTCCTAGATGGTTATGTAGGCATTTTATAGGATTTTACGGAGTCAGAAATGATCTAGTATATACGGAGAAAAACTGTAGTAAAATGTCATACCTGGATGTGCCCGCAAGGTTGCGACAACATGTGCTGCTTGTATGCGCGGTGGCCGCGGCGGCTTCGGGCGATGGCACTGGCATGCGCGCACGGGTGGAAGGGTCGTGTTGTCAGGTGGGGCGGCGGGGTTAGGTTTTTTGTAGAGTCGGTTCTTGGGGCTTCCTATTGTTGTGTGTATATATATACACCACTTCCTTCTATCGGTTTTAGGAACATGGGGTTGGTCGCGGTTTTAGGCTAGTACCTTCTCGCGAGAAATTGAGATTAAAGTTTTTTTTAGTTTTTATATATATATATATATATATATATATATATATATATATATATATATATATATATATATATATATATATATATATATATATATATATATATATATATATTATATATATATATATATGGAAACTATCTTAATATATATATATATGGAAACTATCTTAATAGTATATATATATATATATATATATATATATATATATATATATATATATATATATATATGGAAACTATCTTAATAGTATTTCAAAAATTCCTATAAATCTATCAACTCTAAAGTAATACTTCTAGGATCATATTTTGGAATATACTGTATATAAAAATATTTAGTACATATATTTCTTTAATACGAGAATATATATATATATATATATATATTATATATATATATAATATAATATATATATATATATATATATATATTACTCTAAAATAAATCTCAACAAATTTTATAAAACTTCATAAAATTTCCAAAAATCATTTTAAAAATCACTTAATAAACAATTTGGCAAATACACCTACTAACTACTTTTAAAGCAGCACTTACCGACTATTTTTATTATTAACAAATCATTAGAATCAAATACAAGTATTTTTAATAATTAATAAAATACTATAAAATAGTAAAAATAGTAAAAATAGTAAAAAAATCTAACTATTTACAAAATAAATACAAATATTTTTCTGAAATATTTAGCACATAAACTCATACCATTTATGTAATGCAACTTTTAACATGCTATCAAGATATTAACAAGAATATAAAATTTAAAAAATTCAAGTAAATAAAAAATACTGTATAATATATTAGGTAAAAAAAATCTCTAAAATTAGGGAATTTTACATCCTATCCAACTTATAAAAATTTTGTACTCAAAATTAAATATAATCTACTATCAAAGAATAATAGGATTAAATACGAAAGGAAAGTATGTACGTCAAATCGTAACTCGGTTTACGAAAAGAGGGAGGTAGTTTTAAAGGGAATCCACATTAGCGTCATATTCTGTAAGATGGGTATTCTTCATTCATGACTCTACCCAACTTATAGGAGTTGACTAACCTGAAAATCGTCGTTACAAGACTTCGGAGAAGGACAATTTCCAAGGAGTGGCACGAGAATATTGGACACTTCTGACTGTAGTCACAAATTCTAAGTGAGCCTAGATATTGTCATGGCGTTCTTGGTCTATAACTTCTATAGGAGGATTATTATAATTACATCATTCCTATCGGCCATGATTTCAACAAGATGGTAGGAATCCATTGTCCGAATATAACTAGAATGTGTCGGTTCAAAGAAATTTCAGTCATCGCCTAACATGGAAAACTAAGAGGTGAGCTTGAAGAACTTAGAAAAAAAAATTTATGGCCAAGTGATGAGAATCTATAATAAGTACAGAAACCTTGCTATAGAATATAATTAGCTAAGGATCTGGAATTTCTAAGTCATAATGACTGGGGTACAAGATTGGTGTTTGGGTGTTGTACAGGAGGCATGTGCTTGATTGGGTGGAATGCATACGTCATAGGTGTGATGCATTTTGCATGGATCATGGGTATTCAATTTAGTCAAGATAATGAGTCGATATTTGCATGATTAAAATCAAATAGAACAAAAATAAGCATCTATGATTTGTTCAAAGGAAAATATGTCATACATGTGGTGTAACTGAAATGGATTACAGGAAGGTATATTTGTGTGGGACATGTATGTCATGTGTATAGCTTGACTGATCTAGTTTACGAGGGTAGAATTTTTTTGGAAGGAAAAATTTTGTGTTGTGTTCCAAATATCTAAGTCACGATAGGGAGCATCAAATGATACAGATAGGAGTGGACGTTATGAACCACTATTTTATTAGTTCAATTGGAACCAATCTATCCCAATCATTTGCAAATTCTTAGAAGACCTTTGTTTCTTAGAGAGGTTTGGAATCAATACACCTCGAAAAGTTTGTTCTCGACACAAATTAAGACACAATTCTATGATAGAATGGATTTGAAGAATCAAGGTTGCGATCTTTTACCGTGGTTATCTAAACACACGAGCAAAGGGATATAAAATATAATACGAAGATCGTATCGCAACTTCCAAATAGATGGAAGAACGGTTATGAATGGAATCCAAGTTTGGCATCCCATTTAAAAGATAGAGTGTGCTAAGTTCAAGGCTCTACCTAACTTACAGCAATTGGTTAATCGTGGAAAGCAAAGTAATAGGAATTCTAAGAAGATCAAATTTTAAGGAGATGTATGAAGATATGAGGTTCTTCTGATCGTAGTCACGGACTCTACAGGAAGCCTAGATATTACTTGTTTATCATTGCCCATATATTGACCTATTTTGTCAAGGTAGTAGGAGAGGTCTTGGTCAAGCATAACCGAAAATAAGTTGGTACAAAGAGATTCCATTCATCGCATAACATAGGCCACGAAGAGACACGGTTAAGATATTTATGGCAGAAGGATTAGTGGACCAAGAGATATGGATTACATAATAGGTGTAGAGAGCTAGTTCATAAAGTTTGATTTCTAGTCCAAATATGACGATATGCATGGATGGGTTTAAATGGATTTTATTGGTTTCTCTAATTGGACATCAATCTTTGATTGAATACATTTATAGGTTTTAATCTATATTGGCTGGACAAGATCTCATAAAATTAATCTAAACCATTCCTATTAGGTTAGGGTAACCTAGAATAGGTTCAAACTCAAGTGGTTGGGCTATTTGTTAGTCGGGTTGGTTAACTAGGTTCCTTAAGCCCAAAAATGTGCCTTCTGTGACTTTTGGATTTAAGTAGCACATAGGGACTCTATTGAGTGACACATTAGTGGTATGTGCATAGTGGACTTCGAGTAGATCACAACTATATATTGATCGAATGATTTGAGTCGAGGTTGGATCTCTTATTGAAGTCAGGAAGTACATCGGTATTACGGTAAGGGTTATAGTTAGCCTTTTTGACCCAAAAGTCGTATCATAAAAAATATAATACAATGTAACATGTTTGAGTGGGACATGATATGTCTAAATGAAGGTGGACTCGTCTAGGTCTTGTATGTAAAAATTTTTGGAAGGTAACAACTAGTATTATGCTCCAAATATCAATGTCACGGTAGAGGACACCAATTGATCTAAATAGAAAATGGGTGCTCATGAGGAACTGATTTATCATTCTAGTAGGAACCAATTTACCTTAACCAATCTGTAATCATAGTAATCCTAAAATTTGGAAGGGTTTACAATCTACTCACTCCAGAAACTAAGATATGGTTTTAGGATTAATGAGGTTAGAAAATTTTCAAAGTCGTGATATTGTACCTCGACTCTTGATTATAAAAGAACTACGCGACGTAATAGAAAGTGTGATACGTAGATATGAATAAAGTTTGAGTTAGTTCTCCAATTTTGAATAGATGGTAAATGATTGTGCATATATAGCCTTCATGGCCATAGGTGGTATGACGAAGTAAGGGGGTCATTTTGTGTCTATCTTCCCTCAAATACGAGCATTTGTTTTCGAAATAAGTAAGGAAGAAAAACAATAAAGAGTTTAAGGGAGAGGGGATCGAATGTGAATAAGGGCGATTGAATAATTCGAAGGAAGTTGTCAAGGCAGTTGCAGATGAGATCCTAGAGACATCTATATCTCAATCCACGTAGGTTAATTTAATGAAGAGCGAACCGATGTACTAAGGTTGATCATACCAAAATCATCGATTCTAATTAGACAATATGTTAGTGGACGTTCCCAATAAACATATGTCCTGAATAAGCTCGATAAAGAATAACCTTGCAAAACTAGACTATAATAGCAGCATTAGTCAAGGTATTCCAAAAATATAAGTACAAGAGATTTATGATTGAAAGAAGGCACAAGTAGTTCAAGTTTATCAAAATTCAAGACTCGTTCGGTATTGGTGCCTCTATAGTTGTCCTACTTGTCTTTTTTGTCTAAGGCCTTAGTCGACCAATGTGTTAGGGACCTCTAAACTCTATAGTTTAGGTAAACCTATTAGTATCATTCAATTACCTCGTTAATAGGTCATAAGGACAACGGGATGCTAGGTTGGGAGACATGCTACCCAACTTATAAAATTTCCACTAGTGTTGGCTTTGAATCAATAGGACAACAAGTCATTTTTCTAACCTATATAGTATCTAAAAACTGTAATCATGTCTAAAGTCATTTTACCGAGAATTTATGCCTCGCCAGTGTATACCTGGCTGTAGTAAACTCTTGGTTTCGTAATTCAAATATGATATGATATCGAATATTTTATTAACTCTATTCCATATTGACATAAAGATAACTAAGATCGAAAGAGGACAACTAAGACATAGTTTAAAAAAATATTTGATAACCTACGTTTACTTGAAATAATTTTAACTTTAGGGGTCATGCCTCGCCAGTGCACTGCTGACTGCAGTAAATCCCGCAGTCCCCATAACTCAATTAAATGGCGACAGTACGCTGCTGCCTTGCCATTATAAGTTATTAAAATTTATTCCAACTATATCCATAAGTAATTCAAATGACCTTAAATTCAAACAAGTCGATTATGATAGAAAAAGTGTAAGTATCTGTTCTTGAAGTGTCAGTATCAATTTTGAAAATTAAACGATCGACTAGAAAAAAGACCGAAGACGGGAAGTAAAAATTTTAAATTTCTATTTCTCTCATACTCAAGGACGGAGGGACATGTGATTTAAGTTGTAACATGAAACAAAACTGACTCAGAATTACTTAATAGATAACTGGGTCATGTTAGGCTCAAAAGTCAATGGGTGGAAATAGAATATTGAAAAATTACTTATGGAAACAAATAAGTGATACGGCTTAAGCAGGAAAGATATCTCAAACAAATTATCAATGTTAAGGATTGAATCATAGAAAGCCCCAATTTACCAAGCGAATAGTCTACCCACCTTGGATCCTACCATCATGTCAAAATAAAATAAGGTATCCTCATAGGATAATTCCTCAAATATCTAATAGGGTTTAGAATTCAATAAATTACAACTTAAATCACATGACCTATGTAGTAATCTTAACTACCTCGTAGTCGAATTGAATAAGGGACTCCAATGGTATACCTAGTTTTAGTCATTCTCCTAAAAATTAAACCAATCCTAATTATGAATGAGCACTTTCTAGTCGCAGGCTCGCAATAGTACGACTAACCTAAGTACTATCACGAGTTCACACAATTTTGCGAAAACTGACCCGCATAGGCCACTACAAAAACTTGTCATGACCCGCATACGCTTTTCAGATGCTAGTATGTGCGCAAACCAGCCTACACTGCTGTATTGGCGGTAGAACGATGTCTAGGCCATAATGCTCATAATCACAATAATGCTCATAAAAAAATATATTTTATTTGCTCATTCATACTAACTAAATAAAATTACAATATCTAAGGTTACATTTGAATACAAAGTACAATGTCTCACAAATTATAAAAAGACAACTACATAATACTCAACTATCTAACTAGTCTCTAGGTTTGGCCTCTGTATATACCCATGTCTCTCCAAGAATCCAGTACAAAAGAGTAGCTGCAACTATCTGAAAAATATGGTTTCCAGTCGGGAAGAGAACGAGTACAATTTATTGAATGCAGTTCCAAGTATATGTTAACGACTATAGGACAATGGTTAGTCATAAAATACATGGTGAGAATATCAAGATAGAAGGAACAAGAAACATGAAGAATACCAGGCAGGAAAAATATATGACATCATGTAACAGGAGAAACTATCTATGTATTTTGAAGTACTCTTTCGATATGTGATCGATTTGGGACAGTTACACTACAAGGTTTACATTATTTATCAAGTTTTACTTTATTTATCATGATCTATTGTACAGAAAATAAAACATGGGCTATGGTTTGATCACATATCTATTTAGTACTTTTCCGTTCCGACACCATAGACAAGAAAGAAGGCATGACATGTACAGAAAAATATAAAGTGCCATCGTATAACGAGCGTGTCAAGAATCAATTACGATATAATTGGACAATGTAGTATAGAAATCAACAATATTAAAAATAAACAAAAAATATACTCACCTGGTGTCCTGTAATGCCCCAGTCCCAAAATACTTGGGACTAGATACGTATCATGCCAGCTGTATACATACGAGTAAATATACGACTCGTATATATACATAAGCTGTAAATGTAGAAAGTCAAGACACTAAATCTCATCCACAAAGATAAATAATGATATAAAGCAACTTTGAGTTTGTCATGTACACAATAGTTGGACGGAGACAAAGTCCACTAACAACCAAATTAAATATGGAAAAATATACAAGAAAAGAATTTCACAAGCGAGAGCAAGTGACGAGTCCAAGAACAATCATCACGGAAGAAGGAATGGCCTTAGCTAGAGCACCTGCAAAAATCACGAAAATACACACCTGGAGAGATCACCAGGTCCTCAGAGGGACGTAACAAGACATATAATATCATGCCGATAAACTAAATAAATAAATCTCAACAGAAATGTATGCATAAGTAAAGGTTCCTAGCCATTCTATGTGATATACACTTTGAGAAGACAACGTTCTACACAGGAGCTTAGGTGTTCAGCATAGATGGAGAGAGAGTGGTAGTAGGTAGTGCTCATAAGAGACACTATCGACCATGGACAGAAAGTAGCTCTCATACGAGAACTATCGGCCCCGGGGCAGTAAGTAGCGCTCATCCGAGACACTATCGGCCCAAATCTATGTGTGTACTGAACATGTAGCCCCTACGCTAATAACTGTCGCCCCCCTCCCCATGATACTATACGTGTGTCGACTCCATGACACTGTTTAATTCTTAATAACTGTCAAGTCTTCTACATAATCTATTGGCAGTTATATCCTAACGCACGGCCTGTACGCACCGATGTACGGTTGGTACGCAAGTCCGTATCTATATGTGACTCACAACTCACACACAACCCGTGGCACATCGTGACAGTTTATGAGATATACTAAACATGCGGTGGTCCCTTAACTCTAAGCCAATTGCATAAAATATAATAATTTGCATATATATATAATTTTGAAAGAACAACCTAAAGAAAAGCATGCATGATATTGAGCAAGAAATTAAACATTAAAGGCAAGGTGTCTTGCCTGGTGTTACGTCTGGTGTGATGCAATGATCCAACAAGTCAGGTTCTGTCCAATAGCCATGGTCGATGCAATATGGTCCGAATTCGCGAGAAAAGATGAATTTGGAATTAGTTATGATTAAGGTTGACAGACAGTGAGGATGTGCGAAGAAAAGTATTTATACCCTTTCATGAAATATTCATACTACTTGAAAATATCTTTTATTAGCCAAAATAATTTTAATAACTACTTGAAAATAATCTATATATATATATATATCACAATTTTTTTGGAAGCTACATTTTTATTATATATCCATATATAAATAATTTAAGAAAATGGAAAAAAAAAATTTAAAACTTTAATGAATATTTGAAACCCGTTTAAGAAAATATCTACCTCTAATATAACGAAAAATAAAAGATCATTACTAATATTGGGTCAAAATAATATATGTAAAGTATTTTGGAAAAATCATAAAAATTAGTTTAAAAGTCCCAAATTGTCAAAATATCGATCTTGTATATATCCCTCCTAAATAAGTTTTAGTAATATCAATAACAATGTTAATAATAATAAGAATCATAATAATGGCAATATCAGTTGGCAAAATAATGATATTAATAATATTAATAATATTAATAATAATAATAAATAAAAATACTAATACTAATAATAATAGTAATAATAATAATAATATAAACTTTTGAAACTATATGTTAATAATAATAATAATAATAATAATAACTTTTATTACTTAACTCACTACCCCCCCCCCCCCCAAATAACACAGAGGAAGAGAGAGAAGGGCAAGAAGAAGGGGATGAGAGGGTTACCGGGAGGAGATCGGCGGTCTCGCGGCTGAGGAGACGGAGAGGAGTTCTAGCGCCGAGGGAGGCAGAGAACGCCGGTGGATCAGCGGGCGACTGCGGATCGGCGCGAGGGCCAGCAGCTCACACACGCTGCGGCGACAAGGCGGCTGCTACTGGCGGGATCGGAAGGGAGCGCGGCCGCGTGGGTCTCCGGCGGAGGTGGCGAGGCCCAACGTCGGCGGTGGAGTCTCGTCAGCGGCGGACGACGGGTCAACGGGTGGAAGGGAAGACGGTGCTGCTGCGCGGGAGGAGATCTCGCCGGAGTGGCTCTTCACCGGAGCGCGGAGGTGGTCGGGACTGGCGACGGACGAAAGGAGGAGGTGGCGGTACTCGTCGGTGAGGTTTGGGGGCTCTCGTCCAAGGCGAGGCAGAGGGTCCGTGGGGCAGCTGACGCCGGAAGCGTCGTGCTGTAGGGTACTCGACGGGGAGTCGACCAAGGCAGAGGAAGTCGGAGGCGAGCCCCTGAGCGCGGGCTCGACGGAGGAAATTTCGTCGGGGAGGAGGCTGTCCGGGGTACTGGCAACCGTGGCGCCAGCGGATGGAGCTAGGCGGAGCGCGGCCACCAGCACGCGGAGGGGCGTGCCCGCGACTCGGAACTCGGCGGAGGATCCGCGGCGAGGTGAGCAACTTCGTTTCCCTCCTTCTACTTTCATCTGGTGGGGGGGCGTGTGAGTCTTCTGGTAGGGGTCGCTAGTTGATGGGGTCGCCGGCAACGAGAGGTTCGGTGGTGGTGGTGGTGGTGACGATGATGGTGGGGTGAATTTAGTGGAGACGATGGCAGTGGTGGTGTTCGTGGCCTTGACGATGATGGTAGGGTACTGGCGCTGTACGGCCCGGTCGAGAGATCGGGGACGGGGCACGGTGAAGGCGGAACTGTAGTGGTGGTTGGTCGGGGAAGTCGCTGTTAGGATGACGAGGGATTAGTGATTATTATCGTCGTGTCCGGGGTGTGGACACGACGTGGATGATTGTACAAGTTTGGAATAAGATTTGTGGTGGTCACAGACACGATGCACGATATTACTGTGGATGGAAAAACTTGGAGGAGTACCTCTCCTATATATAGGAGGTGGGAATTCCCAGTTGATAGGAAATTAGGGAATTTAAATTCTCCTATAGATAATGCCATATTAATTTAAATCGATTTAAATCGATTTCAGTATAATATAAATAAAACTTATCTTTAATTTAAAAGTTATTTAAATTAAGGCAAATAAAATCTTTTCCAGTTTAAATTATCAAAATAATTCAAATATTTAGTAAAACAAAATTTAAAATATCTTTTCCATAAATATTAAATATAGCATTAATTAAATTTCGAAAATCAAAAATATTTCTTAAATATTAAATCGTGAAATAGCTTTTATAATTAACAAAAATATGTTATTAGTAATTTCCAAATTTCGCAAAATATTTGAAACACATTTCATATAACCCAAAAAAAAAAATTTTAATCCTTACTTGTTTTTAAACAATGAACAAAATAACTATTTTATAAAAATATTTATCATATTGTTTTGAAAACAACAAAAATTCTTCTATAAAAATCTCTAAAAAATGTTTTACAAAAATATGTATCTAGCACATATTCGCACTTGATGAGACATACGAAAATGCGAATTCGTACGCGACGTGTAATACGACTATGTGACGTACAATTACCAAGTAAAAATTTTAAATACTCTATTTATATAAAAAAAATTTAAAGCAGAAATTTAGGGGGTTTACATGTCCTGAGTTGTTGATAAAGGATCTGGTGAAGCAAAGAAAACCAACTTTCGCAAACGTCCTCGGATCTGAAATAAACATCACGAACGTGTTTGGTATAAAAGAAATATCAAAAAATGTCAACCCAAAAGTCCAATTCTGGACACAGGGGCAAAATCGTAATTATAGGTCAAAAACGATGTCCGTCGTTGGACTCATTTTGCACCAAAAAGTATGCCAGTATCTATGGTCTCTAAAGTCACCAAACTATATGTCTACGGGTTCGGTTTGATGATACGAACTCAACCGTATGTCCAAAGTTGGATTCCGGTGAGTCGTACAAAAATTTGCCCATTGGATCGGTCACTGTCACGACCCGTACCCTGATTAGGGACACGAGTACGTAGTTACGTCCAGCCTACGTCGCAGAATTGGCGGTAGAACGCTGTATAGATCATCTATAAATACTACAACTAGACAAAATATAAGGGTACCTGTCATCTCCACACGGAGGTATAATATGGCATAACTCAATCACAAGACAAACTAGGATAGATAGCACGAAATAGAAATATGATAGAGAGGAAAACTGAAAAGGAGTTCAAGATCCAACACAAGCTCAGAGATATAAACACATCACAGAAACTCAAAATATAATATAAAAATTACAGCCTGAAAATACTAGCTGGATCGCACTCCAGGCAAACCTATCTAACAGTCTAAACAGGGGCTATATTATCTACGGGCTCCAGGGGTAATGTCTCATCAAACTCTATCCTGGCCATACCCATAAAAGGTAGAGCAATCAGCTAACATGCACTCTATAAACATCAACGGTTATCATGTCAGGAAAATGAGCAAGTACAAACACTAACAGCAGTTCCATATGAATTGATAAATTCTATAAGAGACAGTATAATGAAATATAAGACAAAGATATAGGATGACTTGGGAGCTATTCGGAAGCCGAGTTACAACCCGTAAACCAAACAAGGACCGGGGTTGTAACCCTTCTCCCGAACAGAACTTAGCCTCCAATCAAGGTTTAGCATAAGATCATGTAGAACATGTGAGTAATGAATATCATAACATGGTGAGAAAAGTACTGAATGTAGAACTGAGCAGGATATGATGTGATAAAATAAATATAAAATATGCTATGAATTATTAGAGCGTTATGTGATCGGCTTGGGAAAGTTACAGGACAGGCTATCCACTTGGCCCGACAATCACATGAAGATTACTAGAAAGGGTCATGCCGGCCAACCTGGATAACGAGCACAAGAAATAAGATCTCGCTATACCCTACGTGAGGTGAGAGTGGCACAAGCACAAGAATATAGTGACAGGGTGGCTTTGATCACATAGCCCCTAATAATTCCCTATCCCCAAATACTATAATGGATCCAGACATAACACGTCATGACACGGGATTCCCTAAGAGGGTAGCTACTCCCTCTCAGGAATCGGTGTCTATACAAGTACAGGGAACAGGATAGGAAATATACCAATATACCAAGAAAATCCAGGAACAACATCTCATGTCATGATCCGACATATACTAGTCCGTGAACCATCGTGTCGGGAAATCAAGTAAGACACTACAACTGAATCGGATATAGCAGATATCAAGACAATGAAAACTATCAGTGAATGTACTCGCATGATACCCTGAACAGCTGATATAAAAAGATGGCCAACTGGAGTCACAGAGTCCTAGTTAGAGCAACACATGTCAAGATGTATACGAGAGATGATAAATGAAATGTACAATGCATCTGCATGCTGTCTAGGTCAAACTAGACTAAAGTCAACACTTGGTCAACTCTAGTCAACCACACTAGTCAAACTAGGTCAACTAGGTCAAGTCCTAGCCCAAACAAGTCTAACAAGTCTCACTAGGCCTAACCAAGCCTAGGCTAGCACTCACACAATCACAAGGCAATGTGAACCACAACAATGCATAATATAAAATAGATACTATATATAAATACATACCTTCATGCATACATGCATATCCACATTATATACATATTTATATATATATATAGGCATATGTTACATAATGCATATTTATATAGTTACATAGATATATACATTCATGCACATTTACATACATACTTTTATACATTATATATGTTAACATTCATTACAATGCATTATATTTTACTTATACCTTTGATTCATTCATTCATTCATATATGGCATTCATTCATGCATTTATACATTCATTCATTCATGTTATCACTATATACATACTTGATTCATGTATCCACACATATATACATGGATACACAACATACATGTATACATTCATACATGCTTACATTGCATACATGTATACATACATATCATGTATACATACATACATTGCATACATGCCTACATACATATCTTATATGCATACTTGCATTCATTCATGCACCTATACATACATATATAGATGCATACATACATATCATATATACATACATACATTGCATACATGCCTACATATATATGCATACTCTACATTATATTACATTCATTCCTGTATACTTGCATTCATATAATATATGCATACAAACTCATATACTTAACTCAAAATATATGTGAATACATACATTATATTACCTTAACACATATATATATCATTTATTCATATCCCATATACATGCATACTTCAGTTCATGCATTATATTCATTCACATATCATTAAGTTGCATACATATACTTATTTTTATTACATACATGGCATTCATGCATATTACATACTTACATGCATCTATACATTATATACATTATATACAACATGTAAAAATAGAAGAGGAAAAAAAATGAAATGGTAAAGGAAGGGAAAAAAATGTAAGTAAAATGGAAAACAGTGGACATATACATGCTTCCATCATATATTCTACATTACCATACATGCTATCATTATATATTGCATTACATTATGTATATATTATGCATTCATATCTATCATTACATGTATACCTTGCATCCATATCTAGCATTCATTATATACTTTCATGTATACATTGTATATCATTCTTTCATTCATGCATTTATGCATTGCTTACATATATTACATTGATTGCATTCCTACATGCTTGCATTCAACCATATATATATATTAATGTAAAGAGGATACATATCATATATATATATCATTTTATTCATCTAACATATTATGCATTACATACTCTACATTCATTTAGTATCCATACTACATAGGCTCATAGGTTACACAAAATGCATATGTCGTATAGTCACTCTTCTACTTAAAACCAATACTGTACCAATTGGGCCTTCACTAAATTTTAGGATTAAAGTATGTCGTACTCCTTCGTGTTAGCTTTTCGAAACTTCAAATGGATCACATTTTCGTGTCCGGAAGCTCCCGGAATTGCGAAAATACCGAAATGCATTTGTCTTTCGGACAGCTGACACTCAAATAATTTTACAAAAAGTTCCAGAATGATTTTGGCTTATTAAAATTTGGAAAGCTAACTTCGATCGGTTCTTTAAAAAAATGGGATATTAAACGGAGTTCTAAGCTAAAAGTTATGACATTTCTAAGTTGCTTTGGTTAATAAAAACGTGGATGAATATTATGACGAATTTGAGTTGTTTTGGACAAAAGAAACACATGTAGGCCAAGATACTTGGATACCAATATAGGTATCCAAATGAAACTCATTCTAACCATCCTAACTAAGATCAATCCACTCTCTAACCATTCTAAAACTAAATTTAAATATCTATTTAAACTATTATCATACATACATACACATGGGGTGTCCTAATTTGGGATCTATCAAGTAGGACACAAGACACATATCTAAAATCTCCAAGAGAGCTCCAAATGGCCTCAAATTTGAATCTAAAGGGGACACATGCATGAGGATGGATCCTCAATATTCAAAACTAATTCATATGCAAAGAAAATCAATTTAGATGATGGGTTTTACCTATTGGGAGTGGAATCCCAATAAAATCCTTTAGGACACGGCTCCGATACGAAGATCCCTCAAAGTGGACACTCCTCCTTGCACTTATCTTCCAATCCTTGGTAGCACCATTCCCTTAGAGAATGGGAATGATTGAGGGAAGATTTGGTGAAGGAATGATTTGATTTGGAGATCAAATCAAAGGGAAGGCTCTCTAAAATTAGGGAAGAACAAAATGAAGATAAAAGAGGCAAGATTGTAATGAATGAAATGAATCATTCTTTCCTAAAGGTGGCTGCCATAAAGAGTCCATTAGGGCTAATAGGAAATGTCCTAATTGCCCCTCTCTAGTCTCATATGGTTAAGTCTCGACTAGGTTCAAGTTTGGGGTCAAAAGGATCTAGTTTTGAGTCTCTAACTTAACCATTCTAACATGATAAAAATTAGTCTAACTAATTAACTTAAATGTTGGATTTTATGGGCCATGCTTAACTTAATATTGGATCTTATCTAGAGTTTAAGCGACCCGGGTCACAATACAAGTCGGAACGAGACGAAACTTAAACCCGACTAAACAAATCCAATAAAAACAATATTAAAAATATAAAAATTTTCCAAAATTTTAAAATATGAAAAATAACCAAAATTATAATACATCAATTTAAATATTATTAAAATAATCTAAAATTCACCAATTAATCAAAATCCTAAATAATTTAAAAGTCACAAAATGACCAAAATATCCTTAGCCTAAAAAGTTGTAAATAGTCATTCTAATCACATGGTTAGGTCCCCATGGTCATGGTTAGTCTCTAGGCTCAACAGTTCTAGGGTTCACTAGCTAACACATCAAAATTATAATTCACCAATTTTAAATTAGTATTAAATTAATTAAAAAAATTTCATAAATCATAAATCTTATTATTAAATAATAAACTTTTACAAAAGTTCAAAACTACCCTCATTTTAGAAAAGTGGGTGTTACAGTCACGGGCCCGTCAAAATAGCATTCCAGTCGACCTTCTCAGAATCGGACCAAACTTGGCACATAGGACTAAAAAAATGCCACGGTACTGCTGACACAAGTTTCATCTTGACATGATGAACGTGCACAAAATTATGGGCTAGTTTGCAAAGAGGTCGGCACAGGGTATCTCGATCGATACGCCTTAATTTCGTCCCGCACGTACAACGAAATCGAGTTTCGACGAATCCCACACGTCGACAAAATCCATACGCGTCTTTCAATGCTCATGGATTGTGACCACGTCTCCCAGTTTGTCGAGGTGCACGCCGTATCGAAAAAAATTTCTAGAAATTTGGAATTTTAAGCACTGATTTTTACATAATTTTAAAACTGTTTTAACACCAATTTAATAAAGTAAACTAAAAGTAAGAGTGGGGTTTTAATCTTCTATAGGTTGTATGTAATCAGATTCAAATAGATTTTTGAAACTATCGACTGATTGACTAAAAATTGCCTTCCAAAATAGTATTTTAGACAGTTCTTATTTTTATCCTATTTTTCCAGAAATCGAGTTTTGGTCCTTTTTTTATTCGATTTCTCGTCTAATCCTTATCAGTTCAACATGAAATAATTTGCAGGGTTTCTAGACGGTTATGTAGGCATTCTATAGGATTTTATGGAGTCGAAAACGATCTAGTATATGCGGAGAAGAACTATAGTGAAACATCATACCTGGATGTGCCTGCTAGGTTGTGACATCAGGTGCTGATTGTGCGCACGGTGGCCGCGGCGGCTTCGGGTGGTGGCGCTGGCGCGCATGCGTGGGCATGCACGCGCGGGCGAAAGGGTCGTGCTGTTATGTGGTGCAGCGGGGTTAGGTTTTTGTAGAGTCGATTCTTGGGGCTTCATGTTGTTGTGTGTATATATATACACCACTTCGTTCTATCGAATTTTGGAACAGGGGGTTTGTCGCGGTTTAAGGCTAGTAGCTTCTCGCGAGATTTTTAAACCTTGCGAGAAATTAAGATTAGTTTATTTTAGTTTTTTTTTATACATACATACATTTTTTTTACATACATATTTTTTATACATACATACATATATATTTTTTTTCTTTTACATACATATATATATATATATATATATATATATATATTTATATATATATATATATATATATATGTCCGGCGCTCGTAGCGCGAGTGGCACGAGGGGGGGGGGGGCTCTCGGCGGGGAGACCCGGGATCGAGCCCCCCCTCCCGCATCAACCCGGCTGGGTGGCAGTGGCCACGGGGTTGATGGGGATGCGCGGACACCAAAAAAAAAAAGAATTTATATATATATATATATATATATATATATATTTATATATATATATATATATATATATATATATATATATATAGGATTAATAGAAATCTCAAAAAAGGAAACTATTTTAATAGTATTTAAAAAAATCCCTATAAATCTATCAACTCTAAAGTAACTCTTCTAGGATCATATTTTGGAATATATTGTATATACAAAATATTTAGTACATATATTTCTTTAATATGAAGAAAATTTATATACACCAAATGTACACACACACATATATATAATTTAGAGTATATATATATATATATATATATATATATATATATATATATATATATATACTCTAAAATAAATCTCAACAAATTTTATAGAACTTTCTGAAATTCCCAAAAATAATTTTAAAAATCATTTAATAAAGGAAACTTTTGACTTTCATCCCACTTGTTAATATGAATTTGTACCTACGTCCCACTTTTTTATTTTTTAGACTTACATCCCACTTTTGTCACGAAAAGTATTTATTTTGTAACGAAAAATATTTTTCGTGACGAAAAGTGGGATATAAGTCAAATAAAATTAAAAAGTGGAATGTAAGTACAAATTCATATTAATAAGTGGGATGAAAATAAAAAAATTCCTTTAATAAACAATTTGGCAAATACACCTACTAACTTACTTTTAACACAGCACTTACCGGCTATTTTTATTATTAACAAAATCATTAGAATTAAATACAAGCATTTTTAATAATTAATAAAATACTATAAAATGAAAAAATAAGAATAGTAAAAAATTTCTAACCATTTACAAAAAAATTACAAATATTTTTCTGAAATATTTAGCACATAAACTCATATCATTTGTTTAATGCAACTTTTAACTTGCTATCAAGATATTAACAAGAATATAAAATTAAAAAATTCAAGTAAATAAAAAATATTGTATAATATATTAGGTAAAATATATAAAACAAAATCTCTAAAATTAGGGGATTTTACACTCGTCCACAGGAGATCTAAGATAAAGTTCGCACTTTGCTTTTAGGACTTATCCATATAAGATAGAAGAAAGAAGAGATCTAATAGAGGAGTTGTCAACTTCGGTTATAGAGATTGCTACGGTTTGGTGAACGATTTCAATTGTAACATTTTTCTTTTCTTCTTGAGTGTGGTGAGGGGGTTGAACCTATTAGGATAAAGGGTTCAATATTTTTTTGTCAATCTTGTAATTTCATCTGAGTTATGGAGATTGGAATTTGTAAAGGTAACGTAGTCACTGCCATATAATATTCTTTATCTGTGCTTGGTGTCCGTTAGACAGGGGTTGTTAGTTATCTGCTGCCCTTGACTTGATTTCCAATCAGATCCATTCAAGGATTTTCCTAGTGTAGCTGGATACTTCTCAAAAGGACCAGTCACCTGGCGCTGTTAAGCTCTCACTGCACATTTTCCATAGTATAGTATAGTTATGTCTTCATTTAAGACTGCTAATGCCAGGGTGCTGACCGAATGCATTTCAACGATTGTTATTAGCTTTCCAGTTGCAGCTGATAGTTGCTGCTTTCTATCATGTCGTTGCTAGCTAGTGAAAAGAGGGAAGGCGAACATTCTTCTTCCTTGGTATTTTATCGGTAGATTAAGTCTTTGGTTTAGTACGGTTAAGTGAGTTCGTTTGATCTTTGCTTTCAGGTGGGTTAACTTAGTTTTTTGTTGCAGCAACATTTGAGATACGGTATCGGAGCGACAGAAGGCGTGTCCGATTTCCAACATCTGGTATTAGAGCGAAGGTTCGATTCGTTCTGGTTTGATCCTAACAATCCGGTGGAGGGAGAGGAAAATATAATATTTTGCTGTTCAACAAAAAGTGAAAAGTTAACCTGGGTCATTTTGGATTGTGGGAAAAACATAAAAAAATTAAGTGAGAGGGAGAGAAATCAATACATATAATTTTACTTGGATAGGAGGGAGAGGTAAGCGGGGTATGAGAGAGTTAAGTTGAGTGTGTTTAATAACTCTTGCTTGGATTGAAGATTTTAAGTAGGAGAAAGATTAATAAAAATACAATATTTACGAAAATATTCTTATTACATATGGTATAAAATTAGATTATTTTGATTGAATTTTTAAATAAAAATTATCAAAATATCTTTACAAAAATTAATAGCAACAAATCAGATACATATAAATAAAATAACTATAATCCAAATACAGTAAACTTAAATAACATGAGCTACCATTTAAAAGCTATGGAGTAGCGGGTTGAAAGCAAAAGAAAATAAAAGAAAAGAAAATGAAAGTCAAAATATTATATAGGGTAAATAAGAGATATCTACGTATTTTTAAACAAAACCCCTCATTTTCTTTCGTGAATCCCATCTCAAACTCCCACCTTCAAACCAAGCAGAACTTTTCCATACATTTTTTTTTCCATATATATATATATATATATATATATATATATATATATATATATATATATATATATATATATATATAGAATCCGGATCAAGATACCAGTCCGCGGAGCCCGCCGAAGCCAACCCCGGCCCCCCCTCCCTCCACCACGTCGCACCATCGGATCGAGCGGGACCCGCACGGGGCCCATGAGATGCTGTGCGATCCAACGACCAAGGATTGCGGGACTTCGACGGGGCTCCCGATCCGGACCCACACACACACACACACACACATATAGCAAAAAATATGTAAAAAACCAGGGATAATCATTCCACCAGACTACTCATGGACACTCAACTAACCCCACTATACCCAATTGGATATTCACATCTGTCATGCCCCAGTACCGAAATACGGAGACGGACGAGGCCAGCTACACCATATGAGGTACGTGACGTCATACGGCGATCGTGGCTGTCAAGAGACTAGGGGGTACATGCTACAATCAAGTCTCCTATGGTCCCACAGAGTTCTATGTCTCAATCAATCAACACAACATCGGCAATTAAATGAACATTAAAGGTAAAGCAGTAAGGCGTCCCCGACGCTTCATCAAAATGGTCATGAGAGACTAGCTTTATAACATAGCTATCTCAGAGAGTCATGAGCACAAAATTATACACAGCTGCAGTCTGTTTAGTTACAATTATGTACTGACACAAAATATCAAGTAATCCGGCTAACAGGTGCCGGTGGCTGAACGCCGCACAAAAGTATAAGCAAGAGTGGTGGAGAAGAAACCCACTCGAGTCCCCGACCAGCCATGCTCCTAGTATACACCATGGATGTCAGGAAGAAGGATCGCGTCCTCTGGCTCTGCTACGAGATCTGGCCAAACAAAACCAGCGGGGTCAGCCCCGAATAGCAAGTACGCCAAAGGACACAAGAGTTAAGATAAAACCCAGTTATAATGATAAGAATAAAGCTTATGCTGCGGCTATAGGGTAGCGCTACATCGTCGGACCCATCTGGCACCCTTACAACCAAACAAGGACAAAAGGTGCCACATGGAGCCGGGATGCGTCGTACTCTATGACCTTTACATAAGTTTACAGATATAAGTAAGAAGATCTCCTGGTCGTGACTTCGGTCGACGGACCATCGCAGCACGATAACCAACCCAACAATCAAACAAGAATATGGGTTGGATCACGTACCGCGGTGGGCCATGTTCCTTAGTCATTCACAGGAGTAACACATCACAATCAAATTAAGGCTTCCGTTCGTAACTTCGGTCCGCAGCCTGTCATAGTACGATAACCAACCCAACAATCAAACAAGAATATGGGTTGGATCATGCACCATAACAGTCCGCTTTCCTCAGTTACTCGCGGAAGGTAAAAGAAAAATACAAGCAAGTCATTTTCACGGCCAGTCAAGTCTACGAGTTTCTAGTATGGCAAGGTTATCCTCGCATTAAATTATCAGAGTCCTCAGATCGTATCTTTCCAGCAAGGCTAGCCAACCCAGGGGTCCGCGTAGTCAAGTATTATTAAGCACAGGTCCCTCATAAGGCTACCTTGCAGGCACGAGTCCCCGTAGGGCTACCTTGCCAAAACTTATAATATATCAGGAAATAATTGGATACCGGCATCCACTCATTGCAGATGGCACAGTATCCGTGGTGACCAGCTGGCGCGTCGAGGCAATCCCTCAAGGCGGCTGGTGTAACACGATCTCGGGATTCTGCCCTCTCCATGCATCTAATAGATTTAGTTGCCTAATTTAAACCCTATGTGAAATCTTGGATCCTCATGCTGTGGCCTGCATGATCATCCTCCTAGAATGTCGTACCGTAGTACGAGTACCCTAAGTGAGGATCCATGTCGATCAGTAGGTCGACACGTTCTACCCTCCTTAGTGTAATGCAACATTGCAAATGCGCCACGTGGGATTACGAGTCATTTGTCAAGCATGAACGAGAACCGGGACATTCAGGCACATGTAGCGAGTAGGAACACTTTGTTCTCCAAGGTCAGATTCATGCTCAGGACAAAAGGCGTAAGGATATATCGCATACACAAACCAATACATATACACGTATATAAGCCAAGGTAGCATGAAAAATGGAAAACCGGGGACAGGCTGACTAGTTACTAAGGCAAGGTCGGCCAACCAACGCGGGCGCGTCACATCCATGGCGCGGGCGCATGGCGGGCGAAGGCGCGGTCACGAGCGCGAACGGCCACACGGGCGCGGGAAAAACGGCCGGGCGCGTGACGTCCACACAGGGGCGCGAACACGCGGGGGCGCGGATACGCGGGGAGCGGACACGCGAGGGCGCGGGCCACGCAATGCGCGGACACGCGAGGGCGTGGGCCACACAAGGCGCGGACACGCGAGGGCGCGGGCCACGTAAGGTGCGGACACGCGAGGGCACGGGCCACGCAAGGCGCGGACACGCGACGGCGCAGAAGGCCGGGCGCATGACATCCACACAGGGGCGCGAACACGCGAGGGAGGCCTGGTGCTGGAACCACGCGGCGCGGGAGACCACGCGGTGCGGGCACCACGCGGGCGCGGACACGCGAGGGCGCGGGCCACGCAAGGCACGGGCCACGCGAGGGCGCGGGCCACGCAATGCGTGGACACGCGAGGGCGCGGGCCACGCAATGCGCGGACACGCGAGGGCGCGGGCCACGCAAGGCGCGGACACGCGAGGGCGCGGAAGGCCGGGCGCATGACGTCCACACAGGGGCGCGAACACGCGAGGGCGGCCTGGTACTGGAACCACGCGGCGCGGGAGGCCACGCGGCGTGGGCACCACGCGGGCGCGGGAGCGCGTCCTCCCATCAGCGCGGCGCGGGACGCGCGCGCACGGAGGGCGCGGGACACAGGGGCGCGAACCTCCCATCAGCGCGGCGCGGGACGCGCGCGCGCGGAGGGCGCGGACACAGGACACTGTTCATCTTCTTCCCCTCAACCGAGAGGGAAGAACCATGAACCCTAAAAACTCCAAAAATCATAACTAAGTCAATTCTTAACCAAATTTCGATTTTCAAAGTTAAATTTTGAGTAAAATTCAATTCTCTACAACATGGAACCATTAAAACTTGAAAATGATGGAGTTTAGTAGATCAAAACCAAGGAAAACCGAAAATGTTTAAAACTTAGATCTACAAAAATTAAAGCTTCCAATCAGAAAATTCCAAGTTCTAATCTAGTAGAGAATGAGGAGAAGAACAAGTTTTGGTAAAAATTTTGAAGGAAAAACAAAAATGATGGATCTCTCCCTTGTGCAAGTTAATACTTGCCTTTGGTTGGGTGAAGGAAGTAAATGAGAGGAGTTATGAGGAATGAATAAGGGGAGAGAAAAAAAAAGGGGTTTTATATAAAAGCCTAAACCAAGTTGGTTCATGATGACCCAACGGGTTCAAGTGAACCGAGAACATGTCACCCAATTAGAGCCAAAACTGTAAACTAAAATCACAGAAAATAAATTACGAAATATTATTTTGTCAAATAATTTAGGATATACATGAAGAAATACAACAAAATAAATATCGTATAAATATACGTAAATACAAATAAGTAGTATACGTACTAAAAATACGTATTCCGGAATCAGGGAGTGACATCTCTACCCTTCTTAGAAAAATTCCGTCCTCGGAATTTCCAGCCAAGACAGGATTGAAAGGTCAGGACAAGCAAGGCACAATCACATGCAAGTTAACTAATAAGCAGTTATTATCTTCATCACAAAAGTACAATACAAGCAGGTGCAGTGAATGTGGAATCGTGTCATTATGGCATAAAGATATACCTCACAAACCAAACAAATGCGGATATCGAGATCGGATCTCGTCCTCGCGCTCCCAAGTTGATTCTCCCGGAGAGTGATGGTTCCAAGAAACACGGACAAGGCTGATCGTCCGATTCTTGAGTACCTTCTCTCGCCGGTCTAAAATAGATACGGGTTGTTCCTCGTAAGTTAAGTCGGTACCAACGATTAACTCTGAATGATCGAGGACATGACTCGGATCCGGGACATACCCATGTAACTGGGACACATGAAACACATCATGTATGCCAGTTAACGAAGGCGGAAGGGCAAGTCGATAAGCCACATCGCCTACCCGAGCGAGAATCTTGAAAGGACCAACGTATCTTGGACTAAGCTTTCCTCGGGTTCCAAATCTAATGATATCCCGAGTTGGCAAAATCCGCAGAAACACTTGGTCGCCAACTCTGAACTCTAGAGGCCTACGATGCTGATCTGCCCAATGACGATGTCGGTCATGTGCAACTCGAAGGCGCTCTCTGACCAACTTAACTATCTCCACAGTTTGCGTGATCATCTCTGGTCCCAATAACTTTCGTTCTCCGACGTCGTCCCATGCCAAAGGGGACCTGCACTTCCTTCCGTACAATGCTTCGAACGGGGCCATCTGAATGCTAGCCTGATAGCTGTTGTTATAGGAGAACTCCACAAGATGAAGGTGATCCTCCCGAGATCCGCCAAAGTCCAAGGTACATGCCCGTAGCATATCTTCTAACGTCTGAATGGTTCTTTCTGACTGCCCGTCAGTTTGCGGATGATATGCAGTACTGAATCTTAACTTGGTCCCCAAACTCTGGTGCAAGCTCCGCCAGAAATGGGAAGTGAACCGAGTATCCCGATCTGATACTATACTAACTGGAATACCATGCTGCTTCACTATCCGCTTCATGTACATTTCTGCCAACTGCTCAGTAGTCTGCCCAACTCGGAAAGGAAGGAAATGAGCGACCTTCGTGAGTCGATCTACTATTACCCAGATTGCATTCTTGCCAGCCGGGGATCTAGGTAAACCGGTCACAAAATCCATCGTGATGTGCTCCCATTTCCATTCTGGGATAGGAAGCGGCTGGAGCAATCTTGCTGGTCTCTGCTGCTCGGCTTTCACCTGCTGACATACCAGGCACTTGGATACAAATCTCGCTATCTCTCTTTTCATGCCATTCCACCAAAAATACTGCCTGATATCTCGATACATCTTCGTTCCTCCTGGATGAATGGAGTAAATAGAACTATGAGCTTCGGACATAACTTCCTGCCGAAGGTCTCCACTCGGTACACAGAGTCTATTTCAAAACCTGAGCGTACCATCCTCATGAATTACTAACTCCTTCCTACGGCCTGATTCACACTCCGATCGTAACTTCTGAATCTGTGGATCTCCTGCTTGTGCTGTCCTTATCCTCTCTACTAAGGTTGACTGAATCTGCATACTGGTCATTCTTCCTATATCCCCTGGCAAAACTACTTCGATTTCCATACTCTGGAGGTCTTCTAAAATATGCTTCTGCGAGGTCAAGATAAAGGCACTGTTTCTCCTACTCAGTGCATCTGTAACGATATTCGCCTTGCCTGGATGATACTGAAGATCTAAATCAAAATCCTTCAGCAGTTCTAACCATCTTCTTTGCCTCATGTTCAAATCTCGCTGCGTGAACACGTATTTCAAACTCTTATGATCAGTATAGATCTCTACCCGATCCCCGTACAAATAATGCCTCCACAACTTGAGTGAAAACACCACAGCTGCTAACTCCAAATCGTGAGTCGGGTAATTTTTCTCATGGTCTCGAAGCTGCCGAGACGCATATGCTATCACCTTTCCATGTTGCATCAATACACATCCAAGACCCTTCCCAGATGCGTCATAATACACTGTAAAGCCTCCCGATCCTACTGGAAGCGTCAAGATCGGGACCGAGATTAATCTTTTCTTCAATTCTTCAAATGATGCCTGACAACTAGCTGACCAAACAAACTCCACGTCCTTGTGCGTCAAACGCGTTAAGGGCGCAGAGATCTTGGCAAAGTCCGCCACGAACCTTCTGTAGTAACCAGCTAATTCCAAAAAACTTCGTACTTCTGCAACCGTTCTCGGGACTGGCCAATGCTCTACGGCCTCAATCTTCTTAGGATCCACTGACACTCCTGCCCCAGAAATTACATGCTCCAGGAACGAAATGTGATCTAACCAGAATTCACACTTGTCGAGCTTCGCATAAAGTTGATGCTCCCTCAATGTCTGCAAGACAGTCCTAAGATGTTTCTCATGCTCCTCTTCACTGCTGGAATAGACAAGAATGTCATCTATGAACACTACCACAAATTTATCCAAATATGGAAGAAAGATGCGGTTCATCAAATCCATAAATACTGCAGGGGCATTGGTTAGTCCAAAGGGCATTACAAAAAACTCATAATGCCCGTATCTTGATCTGAATGCCGTCTTCTGAATATCTTGCTCTCGGACTCTCACCTGATAGTATCCCGAACGAAGATCGATCTTGGAAAAGATGCGGGCCTTGCTCAATTGATCAAACAGGTCATCAATCCTTGGTAGCGGGTACTTATTCTTCACTGTTACTGCATTCAGCTTGCGGTAGTCGATGCACATCCTCGTCGACCCATCCTTTTTGGGAACTAGAATCACTGGCGCGGCCCAGGACGATTTACTGTCTCGGATGAATCCCTTAGACTTCAACTCTTCTTCATGCTGATACAACTTATCCTGTTCTGACGGCGACATTCTGTAAACTCTGTCTGCAATAGGCCTCGTTCCAGGGTTCAACTCAATGCTATATTCTACTTCTCTGACTGGGGGTATCCCTGGGAGCTCATCAGGGAAGACGTCGAGAAAATCTTCGACCACTCTCGGAATCTGTCCTGGCTCTGACACTGCTGCTGAGATGACGCCTCCGGCCTGATTCTTCAAGGTTCGAGTAAAGATGAACTACTCCATCCCAGGAATGCTGAATATGACCCTACCTCCTCTACAATCAATGGTCGCATGACTGTCTCTCAACCAGTCCATGCCAAGAACAACATCAAAATTCCCCATAGGGAATTCAATCAATGATGCGGGCAATAAATGCCCACACACCTCTACCGGACATGAAAAGCGCACTCTGCTCACTTCTACGAGCCCATTGCCGGTGAGTATATCCATCCTCTCCGGCAATGCCTCAAACACTAGTCCAATCCGTGTAGCATATTGTGCAGAGATGAATGAATGAGTAGCGCCTGAATCAAATAATGCTACAGCGGGAAATGAGGTGACGAGAATTTTACCTGCCACCACGTCACTGGACACTAGAGCCTCTCCCAAGGTTAATGTGAGAGCCTGGCCCCGCGGAGCCCCTTGTTGCGGCCTTCCTCGACCATGCTGTTGCTGTCTCTGAGGGCCTTCGGCTTCCTGTGCCTGGCGGAACATCTGAGCCTGCGTTGGTAGACGCTGGGCTAGGGGCCTTACTGCTAATACTGGCCCTCCACTCGAGGTTGCCACTGGAGCTGGCAATGCTGGAAACTGCTGAGCTGGCCCTCCTGGCCTCTGCATCATAGGACAAGTAGAAATACGGTGGTCTGAACTACCACACCTCAAGCATAAGCCATTCGCTGACCGGCACACCTCCCTCATGTGTCCTGCCTTCCCACAGAATGTACAGCCCGGGGGTGCTCTCTGATGCTGTTGCTGGTTCCTCGGCTGCTGATGCCGAACTGGCGCTGTATTAGTTGACACGGTCGTCCTCCGCGGTGCCCCCGCATCATGAATACGTACACCGGGTGCTGGTGCCGATGTTCGCTGCATTGCTCCTCCTCCAACCTGGGAATAAGATCTCTTCTGACCTCCTGCCCTCGATGCCAACCTCTGCTGGGTAAGCTCGTGCCTCCGGGCTGCCGTCAAGACAGCGTCAAACGTCTGGTAGTCGTGTCCTTCCACAAGCTGCAATAATTCCAAATGAAGTCCCTGCTGGAACCTCATAGCTTTCTCTGGCTCCGTTGCCACCATTGATGGTGCGAAACGGCACAATCTGCAGAACTCTGCTGCATACCCATCTACGGTCTTGCCTGCTTGCTTGAGATTGATTAACTTCTGCTGGAGCTCATATCGAGCTACTACGCCAAAATACTTGGCCTTGAATCTGTCACTGAAGGTGGTCCAACGAACAGGGCGTCTTGTACCAATTTCTTCTGATGCCCACCAGTCGCGGGCAAGATCCTGAAGTACCAGTTTGACCTGATCAACCTTCTCATCGTCTGGAACCTTGGCTGCCACAAGAATGGCTTCGATGTCTTGAATCCATGCATCCGCAGTGATGGCATCCTCCGTGCCATCAAAATACCTCGGGTTCAAGCGACGGAACCTTCCTGAGGCTCCCGAGTCAACCCCGGCACTCCTCTCAAGAGCTAACTGAATCCCTTGGTTCAGCAACACGTTCAGCTCCTGCTGCCGAGTCTGTTGCTGTTGGTTAGTGACAAGAAACCCCCGGATGATCTCCAGAAGTGCTACGGCGTCTGGTACTGCCGTCGCTACTGGTGCTGCAGGAGTTTCATTAACCTGCGGCTGCACTGCCTCTGGTTCCATTTCTGTTCGTGCATGCACTGGAGAAGGTTCTCTCCCCTGTTGCTGCCCAGTCGAGCCATGCTCTTGCTGCTCTTCCTCATGGGCCTCACCCGCTACTGAGAATGAAGCACCCCTATAGAGAAGAATAAAAGATTATCAAGTCCGGACGAGGAAGATTTCGAGGATGCAAGTCAGGTTAGAGATCAAGGCAAGGACAGAGAATTCGAAACAGAATTTCAAGGGGAACAAGTTTTGATTGAGACTCCTAATAATTCGCAATACCCCACAAGTCTGAAAATCAGACCTGCATGGGCCACCACTAAAACCTTGTCACGCCCCAGTACCGAAATACAGAGACGGACGAGGCCAGCTACACCATATGAGGTACGTGACGTCATACGGCGATCGTGGCTGTCAAGAGACTAGGGGGTACATGCTACAATCAAGTCTCCTATGGTCCCACAGAGTTCTATGTCTCAATCAATCAACACAACATCAGCAATTAAATGAACATTAAAGGTAAAGCAGTAAGGCGTCCCCGACGCTTCATCAAAATGGTCATGAGAGACTAGCTTTATAACATAGCTATCTCAGAGAGTCATGAGCACAAAATTATACACAGCTACAGTCTGTTTAGTTACAATTATGTACTGACACAAAATATCAAGTAATCCGGCTAACAGGTGCCGGTGGCTGAACGCCGCACAAAAGTATAAGCAAGAGTGGTGGAGAAGAAATCCACTCGAGTCTCCGACCAGCCATGCTCCTAGTATGCACCATGGATGTCAGGAAGAAGGATCGCGTCCTCTGGCTCTGCTACGAGATCTGGCCAAACAAAACCAGCGGGGTCAGCCCCGAATAGCAAGTACCGCCAAAGGGCACAAGAGTTAAGATAAAACCCAGTTATAATGATAAGAATAAAGCTTATGCTACGGCTATAGGGTAGCGCTACATCGTCGGACCCATCTGGCACCCTTACAACCAAACAAGGACAAAAGGTGCCACATGGAGCCGGGACGCGTCGCACTCTATGACCTTTACATAAGTTTACAGATATAAGTAAGAAGATCTCCTGGTCGTGACTTCGGTCGACGGACCATCGCAGCACGATAACCAACCCAACAATCAAACAAGAACATGGGTTGGATCACGTACCGCGGTGGGCCATGTTCCTTAGTCATTCACAGGAGTAACACATCACAATCAAATTAAGGCTTTCGTTCGTAACTTCGGTCCGCAGCCTGTCATAGTACGATAACCAACCCAACAATCAAACAAGAACATGGGTTGGATCATGCACCATAACAGTCCGCTTTCCTCAGTTACTCGCGGAAGGTAAAAGAAAAATACAAGCAAGTCATTTTCACGGCCAGTCAAGTCTACGAGTTTCTAGTATGGCGAGGTTATCCTCGCATTAAATTATCAGAGTCCTCAGATCGTATCTTTCCAGCAAGGCTAGCCAACCCAGGGGTCCGCGTAGTCAAGTATTATTAAGCACAGGTCCCTCATAAGGCTACCTTGCAGGCACGAGTCCCCGTAGGGCTATCTTGCCAAAACTTATAATATATCAGGAAATAATCGGATACCGGCATCCACTCATTGCAGATGGCACAGTATCCGTGGTGACCAGCTGGCGCGTCGAGGCAATCCCTCAAGGCGGCTGGTGTAACACGATCTCGGGATTCTGCCCTCTCCATGCATCTAATAGATTTAGTTGCCTAATTTAAACCCTATGTGAAATCTTGGATCCTCATGCTGTGGCCTGCATGATCATCCTCCTAGAATGTCGTACCGTAGTACGAGTACCCCAAGTAAGGATCCATGTCGATCAGTAGGTCGACACGTTCTACCCTCCTTAGAGTAATACAACATTACAAATGCGCCACGTGGGATTACGAGTCATTTGTCAAGCATGAACGAGAACCGGGACATTCAGGCACATGTAGCGAGTAGGAACACTTTGTTCTCCAGGATCAGATTCATGCTCAGGATAAAAGGCGTAAGGATATATCGCATACACAAACCAATACATATACACGTATATAAGCCAAGGTAGCATAAAAAATGGAAAATCGGGGACAGGCTGACTAGGTACTAAGGCAAGGTCGGCCAACCAACGCGGGCGCGTCACATCCATGGCGCGGGCGCATGGCGGGCGAAGGCGCGGTCATGAGCGCGGACGGCCACACGGGCGCGGGAAAAACGGCCGAGCGCGTGACGTCCACACAGTGGCGCGAACACGCGGGGGCGCGGACACGCGGGGCGCGGACACGCGAGGGCGCGGGCCACGCAATGCGCGGACACGCGAGGGCGCGGGCCACGCAAGGCGCGGACACGCGATGGCGCGGGCCACGCAAGGCGCGAACACGCGAGGGCGCGGGCCACGCAAGGCGCGGACACGCGAGGGCGCGGAAGGCCGGGCGTATGACGTCCACACAGGGGCGCGAACACGCGAGGGCGGCCTGGTGCTGGAACCACGCGGCGTGGGAGACCACGCGGCGCGGGCACCACGCGGGCACGGACACACGAGGGCGCGGGCCACGCAAGGCGCGGACACGCGAGGGCGCGGGCCACGCAATGCGCGGACACGCGAGGGCACGGGCCACGCAAGGCACGGACACGCGAGGGCGCGGGCCACGCAAGACGCGGACACGCGAGGGCGCGGAAGGCCGGGCGCATGACGTCCACACAGGGGCACGAACACGCGAGGGTGGCCTGGTGCTGGAACCACGCGGCGCGGGAGACCACGCGGCGCGGGCACCACGCGGGCGCGGGAGCGCGTCCTCCCATCAGCGCGGCGCAGGACGTACGCGCGCGGAGGGCACGGGACACAGGGCCGCGGACCTCCCATCAGCGCGGCGCGGGACGCGCGCGCGCGGAGGGCGCGGACACGGGACACTGTTCATCTTCTTCCCCTCAACCGAGAGGGAAGAACCATGAACCCTAAAAACTCCAAAAATCATAACTAAGTCAATTCTTAACCAAATTTCGATTTTCAAAGTTCAATTTTGAGTAAAATTCAATTCTCTACGACATGGAACCATTAAAACTTGAAAATGATGGAGTTTAGTAGATCAAAACCAAGGAAAATCGAAAATGTTTAAAACTTAGATCTACAAAAATTAAAGCTTCCAATCAGAAAATTCCAAGTTCTAATCTAGTAGAGAATGAGGAGAAGAACAAGTTTTGGTAAAAATTTTGAAGGAAAAACGAAAATGATGGATCTCTCCCTTGTGCAAGTTGATACTTGCCTTTGGTTGGGTGAAGGAAGTAAATGAGAGGAGTTATGAGGAATGAATGAGGGGAGAGAAAAGAAAAGGGGTTTTATATAAAAGCCTAAACCAAGTTGGTTCATGATGACCCAACGGGTTCAAGTGAACCGAGAACATGTCACCCAATTAGAGCCAAAACTGTAAACTAAAATCACAGAAAATAAATTATGAAATATTATTTTGTCAAATAATTTGGGATATACATGAAGAAATACAACAAAATAAATATCGTATAAATATACGTAAATACAAATAAGCAGTATACGTACTAAAAATACGTATTCCGGAATCATGGAGTGACAACATCTTTGTTAATATTATAACCAAGACCCTGCCTAGTGTTACTCAAGTCATCAAAAATGCGTCGATTTTGATCTCTCCATATATGCCAAACCGTGCATAATAATCTCATTCTAGCCATGTGGTACCAAGCATATCCTTTATGATGATTAGCAAACATAGCATGCATCATCTGAAGTAGAGACTGGTTGCCGTTGAGAGGAATACCAAGCTTGAGTTGTTGAGTAGTCCAAATATTCGTACTGAAGTCGCACTCGAAGAACAAATGCGCATTACTTTCATCATTCCTCAAACATAGAACACACAATTGGGCTCCGACTGGACATCCAAATCGTAGAAGTCTGTCAATCGTGAGTGACTTGTCCATCACAGCTTTATACATGTTGAGCTTGAATTTCGAAGCAGCGCCTTTAACCCATATGAATTATGACCAAGCAATTTAGGGGATTGGAGACGACATGCTTCATACACCACGCCAAATGAAAAAGCACCACCATGGACTCCATCTACCTGCCAATAATCCTTGATACTGCTACTAACTATCAGAACCTGTTGGATAGCTCTATCAATTAGTCGACCAACACGTACCCTAGCCTAATGGTAGTGGTGAGTCATGCAGCCCAAATGGTCAGGAGATCGATTCCGGTGGGAGCGTTACACAATTACCAATTTTCATATATATATATATATATTTGGAACCTGATACTTTTATTAAAAAATTTGAATTACAATCATCTCCCTGCCGACACGGTAGGCACTATTCTTCCTACATCTTGCTCAATGTTATGTATTATCCCTATAGTCACTGTATTAGTGCTCATAAAAACTCTGTTGTTTCGCTCTTTCCAAATGTGCTATACTACAGATGCAAGTCTCATACAAGCTTCTTGATACCATACTTGCCTTTATCTTTTGTTGTCTCTAATCATCTGAATAACTCCTTCAATATCTTCATATGCTCCTGCTACAATTCCCATCTTATTCCATTGATACTGCCATATAGCTCTGGATGTCGAGCAAGTGAAAAATAAGTGATCCATGTTCTCTGTGTCTTGTTGGCACAGTTGACACATGGGATCAGTTATCTGCATCCCGAATCATTGCAGCCTATCCTTCGTCATTAGTCTTCGAAGTACCAGCTTGTATAGGCTGAGTTGCATCTTGCGGGGGATCCCCGTCATCCAAACTTCTTCTCTGTGGTTCATCTTCTCATGAATTTCTCGGGTCTTCTCATATATGTCTCTGGAGACGAATTTCGTATTCTGAGAATCCGACATCACCCATGTGTCATGTTCGAGACTAACATCAAACTTGCATTGTTTAATCAGAGTTGCAGTCGTCCTGGCCCATCGGTACACTTCTAGCGTCCATCGCCCATATTGGATTATGCGGCTGACCTTCTCTTTGCGGTTGGCTGCTTGATCCGCTTGTGGTCCAACAATTTGCTGGAGGCTTCTTTGGCCAATCAATGGATCTAGATATAAGTCAGTAGTACGACCATCAACAAACACCCGATCGATATGTTTTATAATTTCCTTTCCACAGCGCAGTATATGCTTGAAGGATACCGATTCATTTTTTTTTTTCTATATTCCCAGAAATTATTGCCCCGTAGATACCGATTTTTCATCCACTTTGCCCAAAGAGAGTCTCCATGTATGAATCGCCATGTATGCTTGAACTCAGCCACTTTACAAATCTGTGTCATCGTCTTTAAGCCGACTCCTCCTTCTTCTTCTGGTCGACATAGCGTATCCCAGGAAATGGCGTGGATTCCCCCTCGCAAGATGAAATCTGCGCAATGCTTCTCTATCCGCTGCCTCGTTATTTTTGGGAGTTGAATGGCTTGCACCCAGAAGTTGGTAATGGATTGGATAGTCGATCGAACTAATTCGATTCTTCCTCCGAAAGATAGTGTTTGCGCCTGCCAGCCCTCTATTCGCCTCTGTATATAATCCACTAGAGTCCGACAGTCTTTCTTCCGAGCATAATTGACAGTTAACGGTATTTCCAGATATGTAATCGGTAGCACTGCTTACCGCACACCCAATTTTTGTGCTCGTTCCTCCTTTTCTGTACATAGTTTATTAAAGTAAACTCGACTTTTATCTTTGTTGAGTTTAAGCCATGTTTGCTTGCCGAATATCTCCATTATATCTGATATTTTTTGTAAGCCTCCCATGGATGGTACCAGGAAAACCAATAAGTCATCTGCGTAAATCAGGTGGCTTATGTGAGGTTGGACTAAGCGAAAGAGAGGTTGAATCTGGTTCCAAGCCACCGCTGCATCAAGTAAGCATGAGAAATACTCCATAACCAAAGTGAATAGGTATGGCGATAGCAGGCCTCCCTGTCTGAGGCCTCTATTGCTGGTGAAGAAACCTGTCGGTTGTCCCTCAATCAGAATTGAAAATGACGTCGTTGTGATGCATTCCCGAATTCTATCCACCCACTGAGTAGAGAAGCCCCTTGCTATCAATATATGACACACAAACTCTCGATATATATATATATATATATAGTGTGTGTGTGTGTGTGTGTGCGTGTGCGCGCTGCACCACAGCTCGACTAGAAAAAAAAAATATATATATATATATATATATAGTGTGTGTGTGTGCGCGCGCTGCGCCACAGCTCGACTAGATGATTTTGTACGAAAATTACCAACTAGCTTGTGTTTGGCAATTTATTATTTCTTCGAAATTTATAATTAGTTGTCTTTACACTGTTCTCTTGTTTTAACGTTATACTTGATATTGATTGTCTATGTTTTACTCTTGTTCTTACTTATTTATGATTGATTTATTTTATCAAATAGCAAGAGGAAGCTTATTATTTATCATCTCAAATGGGGGATAAGAAATTTAAATTTAACTTTAGTGATATGTGCTTATTATATTTTATATATTAGTGATATAATCTTTATTTGTATCTACCATAAACTTAAATGATTTTTCATAATAAAAAAAATCCGGAAGATAGTAAGTTCAACGATTATTAGAATATTTTGATTATGGTTAATTAATCGATTTTTGTTACGAAATCAATAATGGTCATGCAAATCACTTTGTTGTTGGTACTTAAACTTAGTATAGTCCTAGTGTGCATTAACATTATCATCATTGCAGAAAAATAATTTGGATACTTTGAAGCGAGATTAATTATGAATTTAAGCAAGTAAAAAAATTATGATGGACCAAAGACATTGTTTAGTCCAATAGGTTTTTTGAGCCTCCAATTATACTTTCGGATGTACTAACATAATTTTGGAGATCTCCCTGACCGCTCAGCGTTCGGAATCAAGGGAGGTGGTGGCTTCGATCCTCATTTCTTGTGGTTAAGATGTTGCGTGCTCGAATGATCAGTGTAAGTATATTTGAGTCACCAAGTCTATTTCATGTTATACAACCTACATAAGTGGTAATAGAACACCAACAATCAAGATCAATCAAACCTCATTTCAAGGTTTGGAAAAAGATTCCGGCTGGACGAGTGATTTTTGTGGTCACCAAAAAGAGATATAAGACTCTGGTTGGGTGGCGAAAGATCAGTGGATCAAATCACGGGAACGTATTTTTTTTTTTTATTTATTTAGTAAAAGTTGAAAACAGTGAACTCAACAGAATACAATATGTACAAAATTCTGTACATATTGTCGGACATCTTAAAAAGAAAGGTTTAGAAAAAGGGAAAAAAAAATATAGAAGCAAACAATGCAAGTCCACTTGATGCAAAGACTCCCTAGGGGGAAGTCGATGCCACGATCCTGCGACGAAGGTGCTGCTAGATATTTTCGTTGAATTGGAGGTCAACTCAGAACAAATATCTTGGCCCTTTATGAATGAAGTGTGTGATATGTCTAGTGAAGAATTATCCGAGTAAGAGCATCTCTAGTGCAATTATGAGTTTGGAAAAAAAAAAAAAAAAAAAGTTAGTTACCACATAAAATCATCATTTATAAATAAAAATCATCATTTATCAATAATACACTTGACAATAACTTTACCACAAAATCATCATTTATAAATAAAAATATTTATAAAAAAATGAAGAAGAGAAAAGAAGTTGTCTTGAAAGTGGTAAAAAGTAGATTTTATTGTCTTATCAATACTTTTGGATTGGAGAAGATTTTTCTATTTCAATGTCTTGTGTGAATATAATCTTGCCACCTAGAGAAGGTATTGTCTTGTATCTCATGTCACATAGGAATCATATCATATTACAAAACATTAGGGTTGGAGATGTTGTTAGAGCATCTCCAACCCATTGTGAGTTTGGAAAAAATAATTGTTGCCACATAGGAATCACCATTCTTATTTCAAAATTCTTTCTCCAATGCAAATGTGAAATAAATTAAAATTTTGACATGTCAAAGACAATACGAAGTTGGTTGTCTAGATCTAGACAATAGACTTCACAATGCTTTACTTCCACATTATCAATTATGAATAAAAATATTTATAAAAAAAGGAAGAATTGAAAAAGTTGTCTTGAAAGTTGAAAAAAAAGTAATTTTATCGTCTTCTCAAACTTTTGCATTGAAGAACATTTTTTTATCTCATTATCTTGTGTGAATATCATCTTGCCACATAGAAAAGATATTGTCTTGTGCCTCATGCCACAAAGGAATTACAACACAAAATAAGACAATAAGGTTGGAGATGCTCTTAGACAAGTAAGATGTTCATTTGATGACTTGGTGACGTTCTAGTCTTAAAAAGATGCTCATTTCTGGCGGGTCTAGCAAAAATAGAATTGAAGCTAGCCTAACATTGGGAGTCTCTATGTAAAATTTAGATCAATTCTGAAAATTGGATCTCCCGTATACATTTTGGACAAATTCTAAAGTGGGGGTCCCTATATAAATTTTGGACCGATCCTGAAAATTGAAACACTTATATAAATTTTGATTCGATCCTAAAATGTGTACCCTATGTAAATTTTCTAGCGATCCTGAAATGAGGGCCATTGTACATTTTGGGACCCCAAATCTATGTCTAGGTTGTTTAGGCTAGGAGCCTAACACATAACACGTGGCTCACAACACACTAGACTTTGGATGGAATCTGAAAAATAAAATATTAAAAAACTATTTTTAGATATAAGAAAAGAAATAACTTTCTTGATTCTTATGAAGCACTTCGACGACTTCCTAAGAGCATCTCCAACCCTATTGTGAGTTTGAAAAAAATGGTTGCCACATAGGAATGACAACAATTTTTTCCAAAAGTACTTCTCCAATGCAAATGTGAAAAAAATGTGGAGTTGACATGGCAATGACATGGCAAAGACAATGTGAAGTTGGTTGTCTAGATCTAGACAATGCACTTCACAATGTCTTTGTGTCCACATTATCATTTGTGAATAAAAATATTTATAAAAAGAAGTAGAAGAGTAAAAGTTGTCTTGGAAGTTGTAAAAAATTAATTTGTATTGTCTTCTCAATACTTTTGCATTGGAGATGACCTTTTAAACTCATTGTCATTTGTGAATATATTTTTGCCACCTATACAAGACATTGTCTTGTGTCCCATGCCACATAGAATTCACAACACAAAACAAGACAATAGGGTTGGAGATGCTCTAACATACGAAAATAAAATCACTGCACCTTATATAATTCAAGCATGTAGCTCCAAATAGAGGTGAGCATTATTCGATTTTGGACCGAAAATCGAATCGAACCGAATCGAATAAGAGATTCGGTTCGATTTTAAAAAAATTCGGTTCGGTTTCGATTTTGGATTTCGGTCCAAAATCGAAAATCGAATAAAAAAATTTAGTTTACATATATATATATATATATATATATATATATATATATATATATATATATATATATATATATATATATATAGTTATTATATATATTAACAAAAAAAACACAAATAAATCCAAAAATCGAATAAACCGAATAAACCGAAAATCGAACCGATTTAATTCGGTTCGGTTCGGTTATTGACCAATTCGGTTCGGTCCAATTCGGTTTTCAGTTATTCGGTTCGGTTGGAACCGAATAAACCGAATGCTCACCCCTAGCTCCAAACGTTGTTATACTTTGTCATAATTATAAGTAATTTGATTATCATAATATTTTTATTTGTTGAAAATTCATCATCGAGTCATCACCACCACCCTATGCATATCTATTATACAAAACACAAAGGTTTTTGAATTTTAGGGCTGACTGTGCCAAGATAAAGAGTGGTTGAGATTTAATCTTGGTGAATCAACGGTTGTGGGATTTTATGGGAAAGAGCATTATTGGGAGTGGAGTTTTATGGTGAAGAGCATTATTGGGAGGGGTAAAGTGCAAAAAACCCCTCGCTAAATTTCTGCCTTTTGCACTAAAAGACCTTTTAGAGTTTTTTTGCAGTTTACCCCTCCTTAGATTATACATCCGCTCGATTAGGCCCTTCCCGCCAAATTTTAAAAAATTTATACCTAAACTACCCCTTCCCCTCCCCTCTAACCTCTCCCCCCCCCCCTCCGGCGGCGCTGGCGCCGGCGAGCCCCCCCCCCCCCCCCGACCCCCCCCTCCTCCTCCCTCGCCGGCGAACAGCCCCCCCCCCCCCCCCCCGCCGACCCACCCCCCCTCCTCCTCCCTCGCCGGCGAACAGCCCCCCCCTCCTCCCTCGCCGGCGGACAGCCCCCCCTCCTCCCTCGCCGGCGAACACCCCCCCCTCCTCCTCCTCCTTCGCCGGCCCCGACCCCCCCCCCTCCGCCTCCGTCGCCGGCGAGCGCACCCCCCTCCTCCTCCTCGCCGGCGAACACAGCCGAAGAAGGAGGGGGGGCAGGGGTAAAATTGTCATTTGGGGGCAAAATGAGCTTAATTCATACTTTTGGCAATTTTAAGAGCATAGGGTCTTTTAGTGCAAAAAACACAAATTTAACGAGGGGTTTTTTGCACTTTACCCTTATTGGGAGTGAGGTTTTATGGGGAATCCAAAGATGGAAATTTAATATTTTGATGGTTGGGGATTTAATATTTTGATGGGGGCCTCATAATGGTTGTGGATGAGCATTATTGAGAGTGGGATTTTATGGGGAATCCAAAGAAAATTCACATCCAGCAGTGGTTGGAATTTAATATTTTGATGGGGGCCTCAAAATTATTATTGTTCGTTTAAAATTGGGGGTCCAAAATTTTGAGGGAGAATATCTTAAATGAACCATGCCCTATGGGCACGGGTTATGACTAGTGGTCCTATAAAGCTTCAGTGCTTAGAATAAGCAAATACTTTCTGTGTCCCGAGCTTTCGGCATAAGCAATGCACTTCCCACCAGAACGGACCTCGGACAGGGTCGGACCATACCTCGGTCGGAACGGACCTGGACTATGGGTGGAGTCAAACCAGATCGATCTTATGGATCGATATACGGGGCTCACTACGTCCTGATATACTGAATCGGGTCAGTCGGACCTACGAATAACCAGATCGAACCAACAAATGGACTATTTTTGGGCCGAACTCGTGTCGGATTTGACCGATCTGGCCTAATTGACAGATCTACCATCTGTGTATGCCCTTGCTTGGGCTACGGCTAATTAGAAATTATACCGCAACAAAATAATATAAACACAAATGCACAAAGTTGTTCAAAATTAAAAAAAAAAAAAAGCCACGCAAAAAAATGTGTCGTCTTTAGTCAAATACAGAAAAATCTTACCCTTCATTTTAGAAGACACTATTTTATGATAATACTTCAAAATAAAATATGTTTATATACAAGTAATTTTAGACAAATTATAAGGGCACATAACATTTTGATCGGGGCTAGCCAGAATTAGGGCTAATCAGGATTTGAGGAGAATTTACTCGGACTATCAAAATATTTCACTCAGGGGGCTGTCCAAATCCCACACCCCCCAAACCCCAAAAATCAATCTCATTTCTAAATTTCACTCTCTCTCTCTTCACAAACCCTAATTTTCTTCTTCTTCTTCTATCCATCTTCTTCTTCTCCACCATTTTCATTCTCACATCTCCATCAAAATCCTAGTTTTTTTCTCATCATCATCATCATCTTTTTCTCTACCATTTCCATCATCACCATCTCCATCAAAATCCTAGTTTCCTTCACTTTCCCAATTTCGATGGCACCCAAAAAATTAAATAAATCATAAAATGCATGGAAATAAAGTTTAAATACTTCTTTCCTCACAAAGAATGCATGAAAATAAATTCTAAAATGTATATTTCACTCTATTATCAAGATTGAAATAAACCCTAACATATTTTTTTCATTCGAAAATTTCGACTTTAGAACTGCCAGAAATTGTGGCAGTCCTGAAAGGAACTTCCTGTACAGCAAGTATCTTTATCTTTCAGGACTGCCTCAATTTCTAGCAGTCCTCAATATGTCTAAGACTACTAGAAATTGTGACAGTCCTGCTGTAGAGCATGTCCCTTTCAGGACTGCCACAATTTCTGGCAGTCCTCATTACTTCTAGAACTGCCAGCAATTGTGGCAGTCCTGTTGTACATCGAGTCTATTTCAAGATTGCCATAATTTCTGGCAATCCTCAATACTTCTACTACTGTCAGAAATTGTGACAGTCCTGATATGAACCAAATTCTTCTACAACTACGATTTCTTTCATAGTTTTCTTCTACAACTAGGATTGCATGCATAATTCTTCTATTAATAAAAAAAAATTGGTTAATAGACTAATATATTAATAGATTTGATAGATTTGATAACCCAATTTCTTCTACAACTAGGATTTCATCCATAATGTCCAAACAAGAAGAAGAAAAATAAAGAAGGGTTTGGAGAAAGAGAGATGAAAAATTAGAAGAGAGCAAAAAATTAAAATAAACTAGGTTTGTAAAAATTGATGTTCTTGTTCTTGTTGTTCTCGTTCTTCTTCTTCTTCTTGTGAGGAAAGAGAGGAGAGCAAAAAAAAAAAAAGTTGACTTATATACTCACATGTTGGCTAGTCCTGAGTAATTTTTTCAATGATAAACTTGTAAATAAATTAAAATTTGTTTTTAGTTAGTCCTGATCAATTTTTTATGTGCTCTTATAATTTGCCTAATTTTATGTTACAAAACCTTAGATGAATCCAGTAAGTAACGAGGACCATTAGTTGTCAAAGAAGCTCACTTAAGACTAGGAGTAGCCGAGTAGCATAAAGAAATTTGATTTTTTTTTTTTTTTTATTTTTTTTAGTATTATAGAAAACATGACTTTTAATAGAAGAGACTCTCAAGCACTCATCCCAAAAGTTTAAACGGAAGAACAAAGATTTTGTTGCTCTGGTATCTAGGGACGAACATTCGGCTTATTCGATTTCAACCGAATCGACGAATAAACCAAAATTTAAAAATCGAAACCGAATCGGATCGAGTAGTTGATTCGGTTTATTCGATTTGTTCGATTGGGCTATTTATATTGTCTAGTGAAGTCTGTCCAAAGTTAAAATTGTGATTAAATTATATTAAAAATTATAATTTTATACACACATTTTTTGTATTTTAAAATTGTGTCCAAAATTGGACTAGTTGTTAAATTATCAAAGTTGTATTTCAAAACACATACATAGAATTGTTATTTTTAAATACTTAATCATAAAATATGCATATAATTGAGAATATTTATATAATTTTATAAGACTTATTCGATTTTATATCGAAACCGAAACAAGAAAAATACCAAAATCGAATAAAAAAATTTAGTATTTTTAAAATAGAAATCGAATAGATTTTTTCTTTTCAAACCAAATCAAATTTCTTATTCGGCTCGATTTCTGGGCCAAAATTGAATTATCTCACCCCTACGTCTATCCACCTATATGACATCAAGGAAGGTTATATAAATGACAAAATTTGAAAATATTGCTTACATTTGCATCCTTATCAACATGACATCAAGGAAGTTAGATAAGATCAGGGGTGACGTCTAATTAATACAATAATTCACATAAAGAGCATGACTCTCCTCTCCGATGCTATCTCCGCCGTAGTCTAACGGCATCTTCTGGTCCTCGTGCTGATCATGCGGAAAATAGTTGTCCTCTTCTTAATTTTTCTCACTCTGTGATGGCACCTACCCACAAAGTCAATATGTGTATTGGACCGCTTGGAGTCGGTCCGATCAGATTGGAATTTAGTAGGAGATGAGCACTTATCTGCTGCTACCGAAAAAACTGACTGAATATCTATTACAAATATTTCAAAAAAATTAATCGAAATTATGAACCGATACCGAATTATCGAACCGACTAAAATACGGTATAATGGTAGTGACATCGGTTTTGAGTGTAATACCACACCGAAAATACAGAACCGAAGAGATTATATATATATATATATATATATATATATATTCTACTATATAATAGGAAAACTTAGATGGTAAAACTTTTGAATTCCGAAAATACCCTTACATACTTATATTAATTAAAAATAGTTCATTAATTTTAATAAGGACAACTTAGTAATTAGGAAGACTACCCTTTGGTTTTCCTAAAGAGTCTTTCTAAACTAATTAAGAAATGTTAAAATACGTGCAAGGCACGTGCACATATATATATATATATATATATATATATATATATATATATATATATATATATTTGGGATATTTAGTAATAGGGTCTCACTTATATATAAAAATTAGGGTTTGGGTCTCGAAAATGACCAATGTTAGAGTTGGATCTCGAAATCAGTGTTCATTAGCCCACCTGAACAGTGATTTCAAGACCAAACTCTAACGTTGGTCATTTTCGAGACCCAAATTCTAATATGCATTTATATGTGAGACCCTATTACTAAATAACCCTTTTTCTTTCTTATAATGTTGTTCGTGATTACTTTTATGCTACTCTTTTTTATTTTTATCTTTGTTTTAGTTGAGAATTAGTTTCTTAGAACTAGAACGGATTTTGGTGGACTTGAAGTTATCTAAAAAACTTTAAGAATTGAGCTTTTGATATTTTGAGCTTATGTTTTTGTGTTCTTTTTAAAGAATTTTGAAGTAAATTTTGGTGTACTTGAACTTATGCTAATGATTAAAGTTAGTGATCGTGTTGGATCTTTTAAGCTCATCTTTAGGGGTGACTTGTTACTTGTTCTAATAAATTTGATTGATTGCTTGGTTAGTAGAGGCTTAGCTTTGAAATTTAATACTTCCAAAAAAGTATATATAAAAAATCTAGGTTGAGGTTCCATAATAATAAGTGTGTTGATTGATTGAATGTTAAGGAATAAAATACGGTTATCGAACAAAAATCGACCGAATGTCAATTTAATCGAAACCAAAAAAATTGATTCTAAATGGTACGATATTGGTATTTATTTTTTAAATACCGATTAAAAAATACCGAAAAAATCAACCTATTATACCGACACTCACCCCTAGATTTTATCACATATGGGTTGTACCAATCCAACTAGGAGTTCGGTTCGGGTAGGATTGGGGCCAAAGTTCTGGAACCGAACTCAGCACGGTCCACTAACCGAAAAAGGATGGGTTTAACCGTGCCGGGACCGGGTTAGATCTAGGTTGATCCAATTTTTTTTTTCCAAAAAATCAAAAAGGTTGGGCTTTAATGGGAGGCTATGGGCTTGGGGTCTATGGACTTGAGTCTCTCATATAAAAAAAATAGTAATTTTTTAATTTAATTGATAAAATTATATATATATATATATATATATATATATATATATATATATATATATATATATATATATATATATATATATATATATATATATATATATATATATCACAGCCGGTATATATATAGCCGGAATATATATATATATATATATATATATATATATATATATATATATATATATATATATATATATATATATATATATATATATATATGAGGAAAGCCCTCAATTTTATTGAACTCAAAGGCGCAAAATGTGGATACCTTTACATGTAAGCTCAAGACAGGAAATAAAATTAAAAAGAAATCGCTGGGGAAAAGCTCCCACGCAGCGCAAAACTTCAAAGCGAAACCCAATTGAGCTGTGAATGTGGTCCCAGAACCCCGCCCTGACGTGAGTGCAGGATCTGCTGGCCTTGTTAATCTGTCTGACGACCTCGCGGATAAGTAGTGGTTCTGTGAATTGATGCCCCTCATATCTGAATTTGTTTTGATTCTTCCAAATGACCCACGTGATGGCGGCTGCTACGATCTGATGGCCGTGCGAGGCGCGACTCCATGAGGCAAGGAGATCGCTGAAGCCCCCAACAACCTGATCCGGAAGGTAGTAGTTAGAGAACTTGGTCCACACCCTCGACGCCAGGTCACCGGTAGAGAGAATGTGCTCTACAGTTTATGGCTGGCGCAAGGTTCGGCAATGACAAGCCGAGGCTAAGCTTATACCGAAGGTGGTGAGGGCATCGTCGGTGGGGAGTTTCTTGCGAAACGCTCTCTAGAATAGGAAAGACCATTTTTTGGGGATATATGAGTGCCAGAAGGATCTAATGATAGGGGAGGGCACTCCAATTCCGCGAACCGTGCTCCTGGCCGAAGTTTGAGTGAAGGCGCCATTAGCTGTCAGAGACCACCTCAGTTTGTCCGGGTCCGATCCCACCGCCAACCCAGAGTTAGCTAGCACTTTAGCAGCCTCCTCCCCGATCCAATCCCGAACCCTCTCCCAGTTCAACATTCAAAAGCTGTTCCACATGTCTCTAATCTTGCTGTTTTTAGGAGTGCCCGTTTGTGGGAGCAGGAGGGCGTCTCCAGCCCATCTTTCATTAAATGCAGATGAATCACCCACACCCAATTGAAGACGAATAAGGGGTTCAGCTAGTCTCCTACCAATCAGGATGCGTCGCCGATATATTGAGGATTTGTAGTTCGCGAAAGCCGCGATCGGGTGGATACGCTTGAAATATCTAGCTCTCATGAAACGTGCCCACAAGGATTTATCCTCGCGAAGCTTCCACCACAACTTCATCGAGCAAGCATCAACCACCTGCGACAGCCTACAAAAATCGAGGCCGCCCTCCTCCGTGGGTCTAGCCATGGTATACCAGCTGGCCCATTGATGCTTATCCTTGCCCTCATTGTGACCCTAGAAGAAATGGGCTAAAAGGTTTTCAATTGAGTTGAGGACCTTCTTGGGAGGAGAGCAAGCTGCTAGAGTGTAAATCGGGATGGAAGACAACACGTGCTGGATCAAAATCATCTTTTCGCCTGGCGATAGAATCGCGTTGTGACATCCCTCAATTTTTTTTCTGATTTTCCTGACCAATCCGTCAAATAGGCCCGCGTTGGATCTGTTGTACACCAGCGAGCACCCGAGGTAGGAGAAGGGGGGATACGTTCTCGCGAAAGACGTGATATTGTAAGAGTAGAGTTGTGGTTTCTGTCAGCAGCGTGGTAGAGTAAATTACGCTCTTGTTAGAGTTGACACGCTGGCCTGAACATCTGGTGTATCTCAAAAGCGTGTCGTTAACCACCTCAACTGAAGCCGCATCGCCGGAGGATAATATAAGGATGTCGTCAGCATAGGCCAGGTGGGTAAGGATCGGACAGCCGCTCGATGTGTGGTAGTATTGAAAGCGGGGGTGTTCACCATTTTGTTCAGGTTTCTGCTCAACACTTCTGTCGCGATAATGAAGATGGTGGACGATAAAGGGTCTCCTTGTCTAACTCTCCGGATAGATTTAAAAAAGCCATCTGCTTGCCCATTGATGACCGTAGAGAACCAGGAGTTGCTGATGGATCTCCAGACTATGTCTATCCAAGTTTCTGAGAATCCGAAAGCTCTGAAAACCTAGATCATAAATTGCCAATCTAACCTGTCATACGCTTTTTCCATATCCTGCTTAATGACAATATTCTCGTCCCTAGAGGGGAATTTCATGCAGGTGATCATCTCTTATGCCAGCAAGATGTTGTCTAAAATGTTCTGTCCACGAACGAATCCACTTTGTTCTTCTGAAATAATCTTGGGAAGGATCCCAGTCATACGGTTGGCGATGATCTTGGAGATAATTTTGTTAGTGAAGGTGCATAGGCTTAGAGGCCAAAAATCTCTGAAGGTTTCTGGGTTGTCTTTCTTGGGAATGAGAATCAAGTTCTCTCTAAATATCGACTTGGGGTTCCTTGCACCTTGGAAGAATGCAGTGACCGCCTAAAATTTTTTATTTTCAATAATTTCCCAGCAGGATCTGAAGAAAACACCGGTGAAGCCGTCCGGTCATGGCGCACTGTGCTCGTTCAGAGCCCACACCGCGTCTTTAACTTCTAAATCGGAAGGCAACATCTGTAACTCAGCATTGTCTCTATCTTCTATCAAACGCGGGATGGCTGCGAGGAAGGTCTCGTCCTTATGAATATCCTCTTTATTGAATAGCTGGGTGTAGAATGTTGCAGCGACATTTTGAATGTCATGTTGAGCTTTGAGGATAAGAACATTCTCGTCAGTTATCTGGTGGAGATTTAGTTTTGTCTGCGGCCTTTCACGCAAGAGTGGAAATAGCTCGTGTTCTTGTCTCCCTCGCAGTCCCAAGAGAGTCTGGATTTCTGTTTCCAGAATTCCTCCTCAATTTTAAGGCAGAAGTTCAATAGCGCTCTGGTTAGGTTGAGGGAGGCTCGAGTCGACGGGGAGGCATCGCAAGCGAACAGAATCTCAGCTCTGGCAACGTCATCTTCGGCCATGCGCACATCTTGAAAAATATCGCCGTAAGCATCTTTGCTCCAAGTAGTGAGGGCTTTCCTGGTAGCTTTGAGTTTGTTAGCCACACGGACGAGAGGATCAAGGGCGCCATCCCCACCCCATGCAGCCGCTACGGCGTCCCTGAACTGCGGGTTATATATATATATATATATATATATATATATATATATATATATCTTTTATTATTTCCTTACATAAGTGTTTGCTCATACGACTTATATTTGCGTTTATACTTTCAAAATCTCTTTAAGCTTCCTTTCTGATACCACAAAGAAAGTTTACATAAACGTTGAAAGCCAAAACGTAAAGCATAAGTCCGATAAAAATATGATATATATATCTAACAATACTAGCATATATTGAAAAATAATACATGATTGTTACGACTAATGATAAATAAAATATTAAGCACATAAGAATTTATACAACAAATTCTTTAAGCTCATCGATAATTGCAACTACCTAAGTTTCTAGTACTAATAGCTAAACAAACTAAACTAAACATTTTTCAAGAAAACACAAGATACTAGATACAATTGTTTAGATGCCTACGTAGTCTTTTTGTGCCACAGTAGGTCTCCATTGGATTCATTTTCCACAGTACATACATTCAACAAGAGTCAGATGCGGGTGTCTTCTTTCAGTATCACGCTCATTATAAACTCTGCTAAAGTGGTACCAAACTTCTGGTCTCATCCAAGTATGATTCATTTCTTCTCTATAGTATAGTTGTTGCACAAATTGAGGTCCTTGTACCCCTTTAGGTTGTAGCACGGGTTAAGATCATTGTATCCCATGAGGTTGCGACAAAGGCTGAGGTTACTAATATTGCAGTTGTTGTGATGGTTGTTCATTTTTTATGAGAGCAAAAAGGTACTTCATCGAATAAATTAATGCAAGATTGCTTGTAAGTATTAGAAGGGAAAAATATTTTGCTAAAATTGGATAAATTAAATCACATTTATAACAAATTTTGGGTGCCAAATAACCACCAATATCTTTAGAACATGGATGTTACAAGAGTATTTAGTCATTTTAAAATAGAATGACCAAAATATCCCTCATTAACGTTCAAAAATGGCTAAGAAATGAGAGTATTTTAATAAAAATATCTTGCAAAGATTCAAAACAGTAATATGATTATTGATTTTTTTTTTACCAAAACTGTCATGTCCCGATCCTGTATAACCGAAAGTCGACACTGGGCATGATGTCGTACAAGCCTAAATTATACTTGTACAAGACAAGCACCAAAATGGCCGACTGAATAGCTAAGTAACAGAGTCATCGCAGCAGCAGTACTAAGCAACAAAGTTGAATCAACACAATAAGCACAAAAGAACTATTCTCTTTAATGATATTGCAACAGGACTTACAACGGCACAAAGCCGAGGTACAACTCGATTACAAGCCGCTCTCTCTCTCTCTCTCTCTTTCTCTCAAAACGGTAAATTATGCCATAAGGCTTACAGCTCAAAAAACTATACAAACAATGATGTTCCATGCATTATGCCCTTTATATATAAAGCTAATATCTCTAGCCGCAACGCTTCAAATCACTAGTCAAGCTCCAAATGCCTCAATACTTCTAATCAAAACTCTACCCTGCATAATTTGTCAAGTCCCGACCCGAGAAATCGTTCAATCTCTCATCGATTTTTGTCGGACGATCGTATTCGCTGGGTCGTGATATCGCACGAGTCTAGAGTTGCACTCGTGCAAGGCAAAATAATAGGTTGTCTCAATTCTAAACATAAGAAGCAGAAAAACAGAGACAAATATGAGTATATGAAATAATCTTTTTTATTCATTAAGAAGTGGAATACAAAGGCTTTGAATAGCCCAAATAAACATGTCGAATAAGCTTACAATATTTATGATCTCTCTAGGTTACAAAGGATTTCTTTATTCCATACATCATATCCCATATAGCAGAAGTCATCATCTTGTAGGAAGAGCTTCTACACACCCATCTGATTCATTGCCGCTACAGCACTGATCGAACGACTCCTAAGCACGAGCACTTGAAAATGAGGCCCACAACATGGGTTAGTATATTGTCGTGTGTTGACCCAAACTGGATCACAGTTAACCTAATCTTGACAATTAACAAAACAATATTTGTCATAGTCCAATTTGACACATCAAGCTCTAAATCGATCAACTCATCACATCAGTTCAAGTCAACAACTGCCTGAAGAATTGCTGCTTTGTGTATTCTGGAGTCTGTAATTTTATTGTTTTTTGAGTATAGGCAAATGTACGATGAGTTATACTGAGCAGCTTTGGGCTAGACTTAACCTGCATAGGTCCACTTAGCCAATAGCCAAAACAGCCCAACAAGCCAAAGCCCATTTATGAACTTTCTGTCCAAAGGATACAGAGTTCGGGCCGAACTCTGCCTCCACACAGAGTTTGGACCGAACTCTGTCCCCTAAATTACAGGAAGCTAATTTTTAGGGCTTATTCACTGCTAGTTGTCCAATGGCCAAAAATTTGAATTTTGGACACAGAATTCTGGCCGAATTCTGCCTACCCAGAATACTATAAATAGGTCTTGAATTCTCCCATTTCAAATTATCCAATCTTCTCTTCTTCTTCTCTTACATAAGCCTACATATAAAGAGCTCTACCTTCCCATCCAACTTAGCTTTCAAACTTTCCAACCGTCCAAGTTGCTCAGTACGATTCAGCTAGAAGTTTGAAGTGCAAGAAGTTGTAAGTCACTTAGAAAAGTCCAAGTTTTGCCACAACGATCATTGAAAGAAGTTGGCATGCTCTTCTGAGAAAAGGCACGTGGTTGTAACCCTATTTCATAAATAGTGAATTTCAATCCTGAGCTAGAGTTCTCAGGCCTGGACTAGTCCTCTACGAGGGAAACCAGGTTAAAAATTTTGCTGTGTTTGTGTTTGCTATTTGACTGTTTCCGCATTTATATTACTCTGATTATTTAGTTGGTAAAATGAGTTTAAGTTTTAATTGATCATTATCGTTATAAACTATATTCACCCCCTCTAGAGTTGCCTACCTGTACTTCAATTGGTATCAGAGCTATGTTCCCTTTACAAGGACTAACATTCTAGAGCTGATCCATGGCAATTCTACACAACCTATGTTTTCCAACCATGGTGATGGACAGTCCACTCATAGGCCATCCCTATTTGATGGAACCAACTACACCTATTAGAAAACTAGGATTTGTTTCTAGCTCAAGTCTCTAGACTTCGACCTGTGGACCATTGTCACCGATGGTTACAAAAAGCCCACAAGAATAGTTGTCAATGGAGATCTCATCGAGAAACCCAACGACAAATGTTCTGATGAGGAAAAAAAATAGGCGAGTCTAGATGCTAGAGCTATTAATGCTCTTTTCTGTGCAATAGACAGGAATGAATTTAACAGGGTCTTGACATGCACCACCTCGTACGAAGTATGGAAGCTTCTAGAAGTGACGCATGAAGGAACCACTCAAGTCAAGGAATATAAAATTAGTCGTCTTACTCAAGAATACGAGGCGTTCAAGATGAAGCCTAATGAGATGACCACCCAAATATTTACAAGGTTACTTGACGTCATCAACCTTCTGTCATCTCTTGGCAAATAATATACAAATCATGAGAAAATTCGCAAGTTACTTAGGGGGCTACCAAAGATCTGGAACCCTAAGGTAACAGCTATCATAGAAGGCAATGATCTCACCACGATGTCTATGGAAACCTTGATGGGAAAGCTGATGACCCACGAGCTCGACCTCAAAGACTTCGACGAACCTGTTCCAAAGGCAATAGAAATTGCCCTAAAAGCTCATCGTCGAAGGGCTGATCCTGAAGAGACTGACGACGACAAGTCTGAAGGTGATGATCAAGCTCTTCTAGTCCGTAACTTCAAGAAGTTTCTTCGTTTCAATCGAAGAAAGAAGGAACAACAAAAAGACGAGGAGGAAGAACCAACGTGCTACGGCTGTAAAAAGATTGGACACGTTCGAAAGGACTGTCCCTTCGCAAAGAAAAGCAACATATATGAGAAGCCCTACAAGAAGCCCTCTTCAAGAAAGTATGCCAACACTAGTATTTGGCACGAAAGTGAAGCAAGTGACTCCGAGGAAGAAAATGACTCTTCTGAAGACACCGCTAATGTCTGCCTAATGGCAACATCCGAGAAGGTAACTAGCGAAACTCTCGATGACTTTACTTTTAATGAACTTGGCGATGCATTTAATGATTTAGTAAATGACCACAAGAAAGTCATTAGTAAATACAAGCATGCCAAGGAGAAAATCAAAGGATATGAAATAGAGATTCAAAATCTTTCTTCCTTACTTGATAATGTTAGAGACACTCCACCCACGAAAGTCACTGATGAGGTGTCCAAGCTTAAGTTAAGCCTACATGATACCGAAGCACTTATTGAAAAGCAAATACGTGAGATCTCAGCACTCAACAAAGAGATTGCTGAAGGAAAGAACAAACACAAGATCTCTATTGCTAAGATTGATGGTATAAATGCTAAGTGTAATGATCTAAATGCTACCTCTAAGAAATTAGAGATTAGATTGGGAAAACAGGTTGCTCAACCTCAAACCCAATCACACAGTTACAAAACACACACAAAACACAAGACCACTCATAATAGTAAAATACGTCATCCACATGCAGCACGTAATCATACTTATATGTACATGTACTCACATGCAGTACGTAAACCACATACACATAGACATAGACATCATTCTCAATCTACTCATAACTATTATCCTGCTGTTACACATGGTCACTATCCTACTAACTACCACCATGCTGCACATAGACATAACTATCATCCTGCTACTACATATATATAATCACTATCCTGCTACTCCATATAACTATTACCATACTGCATATAGACATCACTATCAACCTGTTCCAAACATAAATAGGCATGCTACTTGCACATACTGTGGATTACACGGTCATATCTCACCACAGTATAGAATTAGGAAATGAGTTGATATTAATCTATATGCATGGGTACCGAAGACTAACATTTCAGGACCCACAAGAACTTGGGGGCCAAAGGTCACATCTACTCGTGATGTAGGTGGACCTTCCTTCCTCAACTAAAAGCAAGTGAATTCTCGATAGTGGATGCTCACGACATATGACAGGAGACACAAATCTTTTCGCATCACTATCGATGAAAATGGAAGGGTATGTATCCTTCGGTAACAATTTAAAGGGCTACATCATAGGTAATGGTACTATTGGTTATCCTCCTTCTCCTGTGATAAAGGATGTCTGCCTAGTGACCGAGTTAAAGCATAACTTGCTCAGCATAAGTCATCTTGCTGATCATGGATATGATATTAACTTTGGACAAAATAAATGCTATATTTATGATAGGTCAACGGGAGACATTGCTTTTGAAGGGATAAGAGAAGATAACATTTATATTTTCTATCTATCTAGAAATACTAACAGTACAGGAAGATGCCTCTACGCCCACAAGGATGAGAGACTGTTGTGGCACTAGCATCTTGGTCATGCCAATATGGATACTATATCCAGGCTATCGATAAAGAAGCTAGTAAGAGGTCTGCCCGATATCACATTCAAGAAGGACACGGTATGTGCCGAATGTGAACTGAATAAGGCAACCAAAGCTTTATTTCATTACATAAACACAGTAAGTACTACTAGACCCTTGTAATTACTGTACATAGACTTATTTGGTCCTAGTAGAGTAGCCAGTCTTGGTGGAAAACTCTATGCTTTTGTTATAGTAGATGATTTTTCTTGATTCACTTGGGTTTTCTTTCTTTCAAACAAAAGCGATACGATTTCAGTTTTCAAAATCTTTGCCAAAAAGATCCAAAATGAAAAAGGCTACATGATTACTCGAATTCGAAGTGATTATGGAGGCGAATTCGAAAATTTTAATTTTGAAAAGTTTTGTGAAACAAAAGGTTTTGATCATGAGTTTTCTTGTCCTCGAACTCCTTAACAAAATGGTGCTATGGAGCGGAAGAATAGGACTCTGGGCGATATGGCTAGAGTTATGTTGAATAAATTTTTACTTCCGAAATATTTTTGGGCAGAAGCTGTCAGTACAGCTTGCTATATTTTGAATAGGGTGCTTATTCGATCTATTTCGAAGAAAACACCCTATGAACTTTGGTTTGGTAGGACCCCCAATGTATCTTATTTTAGAGTGTTCGCTTGTCGCTGTTTTATTCTCAATACCAAAGATAACTTAGGCAAGTTTGATGCCAAAGCTGACGATGGTATTTTTCTTGGCTATGCCGCCAAGAGTAAAGGATATCGAGTGTTCAACAAACGCTCCATGATAGTAGAAAATATGCTAATGTTACTTTTGATGAGGAGAATAGTACAGCTACCATCCCTAACGATGATGATGAACCATCAACTTCTACGCCTATGACTACCAATCCTGAAGCCAACTCTCTGGAAGACTTACCAAAGAAATTCGAGTTCAAACCGTCACACCCAGAAAACCTGGTTATAGGTAAGGTATCTCGTGGAGTAAGTACTTGTTCATCTTTAAGAGATTCTATTGCTAGCACTGCTTTTATTTCTCAAATTGAGCCTAAAAATGTTTTAGAAGCCTTTAATGATGAATTTTGGATTTCCGCCATGCAAGAAGAACTCAACCAATTCGAAATGAGCCAGGTCTGGGAACTTGTTCCTAGGCTAGCTAATCATTCGATTATTGGTACTAAATGGGTTTTTTGCAACAAAGTAAATGAAGATGGATCAGTTACTTGCAACAAAGCGCGTCTAGTAGCTCAAGGATACAACCAAGAGGAAGGTATCGACTACGATGAGACGTATGCTCCTGTTGCAAGACTTGAATCCATTCGGATATTTTGTGCCGTTACAAATTTTCAAAATTTTAAACTTTTCCAAATGGATATCAAAAGTGCTTTTCTGAATAGTTTTATTAAGGAAGAAGTTTTTGTAAAATAACCCCCTGGTTTTGAAAATTATAAATTTCTCGATCATGTTTTCAAACTCAAGAAAGCACTTTATGGCCTCAAACAAGCCCCCAAAGCTTGGTATGAACGCCTAAGTACTTTCTTATTAGATAAAGGTTTTTCAAAAGAAAAAATTGACACTACACTCTTTATAAAATCTTTCAAAGACACCATTCTTTTAGTACAATCCAGACTATGCTTCGCGATCGCTTCCGTTTGGAGGACGAACGCTGGGCTGAGATGGAGGACCGTTGGACGCAGATGGACTATCGCACCACCCTGCAGATGAGTGCGCTCAGCAACTCCATCCATGACATTCAGTATTCTATGGCCTCCCATCCGACGATGCCGATTTCGATGATGCGTGATCCGTCCCGCGACGGTTATCGCATTGATGATTCTTGGGTCCGTCATTATCTAGATCCGACCTCAGCTTTTGTTGATCCCTGACGTACCGGTTCTGATGGTGCGGGGCCTTCGCATGCTCCAAGATGGATATGGCTTTTGTATCACTGACTGCCACTGATGCTTAGGACTCTATTTTTTATTTTCGTACTATGTTTTTGATTTTGGATTTATGTTTTTATTAAAACTTGTTAACCCTCTGGCTTTGATTAGTCTTTTTAAAAACTATTGCTAGCTTATTATTCTTTATTATGTGGATGGTCTCTATGCTGCTCTTCTATTTTGTTTTTCTTTGTTTTGATTTTTGTCAAAAGGGGGAGAACACTTAATATTTGTCTTTGTTTGGTTCCATGATACACTGTGTTATGAGTTATATATATCGTATACTTGGATGAGAACTTGTCACAGGTAATATCCTTTTATGGGGGAGCAGACATGTTCGAGTACGAGGGAGCTATCATGTGTCCAGGTATGAATATTGAGACATGCAAATATCATGTTGTGTCAATTATCAAAATGGGGGAGATTGTTGACCCAAACTGGATCACAGTCAACCTAATCTTGACAATTAACAAAATAATATTTGTCATAGTCCAATTTGACACATCAAGCTCTAAATCGATCAACTCATCACATCAGTTCAAGTCAACAACTGCCTGAAAAATTGCTACTTTGTGTATCTGGAGTCTGTAATTTTATTATTTTTTGAGTATAAGAAAATGTACGTTGAGTCATACTGAGCAGCTTTGGGCTAGACTTAACCTTCATAGGTCCACTTAGCCAATAGCCAAAACAGCCCAACAAGCCAAAGCCCATTTATGAACTTTCTGTCCAAAGGAGACAGAGTTCGGGCCGAACTCTGCCTCCACACAGAGTTTGGGCCGAACTCTGTCCCCTAAATTACAGGAAGCTAATTTTTAGGACTTATTCACTGCTAGTTGTCCAACGGCCAAAAATTTGAATTCTGGACACAGAATTCTGGCCGAATTCTTCCTACCCAGAATACTATAAATAGGCCTTGAATTCTCCCATTTCAAATCATCCAATCTTCTCTTCTTCTTCTCTTACATAAGCCTACATATAAAGAGCTCTACCTTCCCATCTAACTTAGCTTTCTAACTTTCCAACCGTCCATGTTGCTCAGTACGATTCAGCTAGAAGTTTGAAGTACAAGAAGTTGTAAGTCACTTGGAAAAGTCTAAGTTTTGCCACAGTGATCATTGAAAGAAGTTGGCGTGCTCTTTTGAGAAAAGGCACGTGGTTGTAACCCTATTTCACAAATAGTGGATTTCAATCCTGAGCTAGAGTTCTCAGGCCTGGACTAGTCCTCCATGAGGGAAACCAGGTTAAAAATCTTGTTGTGTTTGCGTTTGCTATTTGACTGTTTTATTTTCGTATTTATATTACTCTAATTATTTAGTTGGTGAAAAGAGTTTAAGTTTTAATTAATTATTATCGTTATGTACTCTATTCACCCCCCTCTAGAGTTGCCTACCTGTACTTCATCGTGTACTGAAGTGTGTGATAACCCACTCGCCTAAACCAACACTAAGTAATTTAGTGAAGCAAGCATCTTATTTGGTGATTTTTCTATTATTGCCTTAGGATCAGTTTTATGGCATAATTGTAAAGCAGCAAAACATGTACTCATATAAGCATATTAAGGATAACATTGTTAATATAAATGTGCCAAGTATCATGTCCCTACAACAGACATTGTTAGCCAAATAATGTACGTACACATAGTGATCATGTACATCTTCGTATCATCCCAACTTGCTCGGCTGCAAACCAACAACCTTATCATAACTATAAGGATTCCAGGGTCTATCCTTGCACCCGATTCTAATCTCAGCCTACCGGCCCTATCGATATGAAGGTTATTGGCATTCCGAGCCATAATGGACTATATCTCAATGGAAGATAGAGGTCGCTTCGATACGGGTTGCCAACCCAGTATCCAAAGGAGCATGACTTATGGGTAGGCATCTTATCACATCAATAGCAGGGCACAACCCATCTGAATGAAGTGTACCACGGATACCCCTCAATTCCCTTCTAGGCCGAACGGTCATGGTGCCTCGGCGATCCACGTTTGAGGGATACCAAAACCCGTGTACAGGTTATCCAAGTCTATTGACCATTCAATACACACAAAAATTAAGAAGCCACATATATCACACAAGCACCCTCTCAAGTCTGACTCATAATTCACATCGACTCCTGACATCATCCATCTATCTCAAGTTCCATCGGTACTATGTTCCAACACATCCGTGTTGATGTATGATTCCCTAAACTGCGACCTGTAGGTTCCGAACACATCCGTTACAATATGCCACATTCTAAATAATCTTCTATTCTTAAGTCATTAGTGTAATAACAGTTCCTTGACAATTGTGCCATAAATGCATGCTTCACGAGCGAAGCATACCCTTCAATGTTATGATAGTTCTGTGGCGTTGCGCCACAACTGCCCGCTTCGCAGACGGAGACATAAATATAGTTCCCGTGCACTATTGCACACTCGACATAGATATTCGATATTCTAAGGCCTAGTATTCAATATTCTCAGGGTCATGCACTTGATGCATGCCCCGATGTTGCATTTCAATGTTCGACAATCAATGTCCAATTGTGACTTGTGCACTTGATGCGCGTTCGCCTCAGTTGTTCAATATTCGATGTTCTATCTTAATGTTCGACACGCATTATGATTTTTACATCTTCCAGCCATGCCCGTGGACTCAATACCGATACCAACATATAATGATACATTTTATTAGGCATGAAGGAATAGAGGAGAAAGGACATAGCCTACTCAATTTAAACTAATTTGACTATCGCTTCGTCGAGCCGATGCGGCCCGACACCTTAACTTCGTTGCACGACCATCTCGTCTGAGCTAACCATGCAAGCACTCTGCGCTCCTTTGAACTAACCGACTGATTCGATCTGTCGTGCATATGCCTCAGCTCGTTGCAAGGAACTCCGTACTACCTGCACATGAAACCAACCAAACCAATATACCTCTTCAATTGAATTTATACTTTCTCGAATCAAACTCATACCTATTCGAATCAATCGACTCAACATTGTGCACCGTACAGTACGGGGAATTACATAATATACCACTCAGAACATGGTTTGTTCTCGAACCGGAAGCAACACTTAATCCACATGTTTCTTTTGATCGTTTCAAAATTTTGTTCCACTATCGCTGTTCTGACATTCGTGAAATTTTCTTAATATATCAAAACCTTTCTGCAGTTTCATTTGAATTTGGTATACCATTGAGTTTGGATCATACATATATTTAAGGCGTCCCAAAAATATATGTATTTCAACCAAGCACAGTGGTAGAGAATTCGAGCAAAGCAATATGTGTAACTTTTAGTCCTCAAATACTATCCATCTCGTACTCTCGACTGATCTGATCTTAGCATCTATTCTCCAAAATTCTTCGTGTATGCATTATTCCATAACACGTGATCATCCACCAAACACCTTTTGTATACAACATGATTAAAAACCATAATTTTGATTCTCCATGTTTCACACTAACTTATCGAACATACGCATTGCGTTAAGCCATTACGCATCCGATCGCAACGAATTTTCGTAGCACCCTCGCGTCTATATATTATTCGTCTCCTTACAACTCAAGTCTTTCGTCCAACTATTTTGAAGTTTCGTTTCGACACCGATTAAATCCAACATACCCTAAAATCTTTTTGCTTGCACTCACCCAACGTCTTGCACGCAACTATCCTAATACGACTTACTCTCTCTAAACTATCTATAAGTTAAGTCTGGGGCTACCCCCACTAGCTAACTTATCCAGACACCGTACTTAAATTCTTCTCAACACAAGAGGTCAACTTGTATGACGATGCTCAAAGGAAACAATCTCTTCGATACAAGGTCCCTTATGACATGTCTTATGTTATGTCCTTTATCGAGTATAAAATTACCAAATTACATTTCTCAATCCAATCATGACTTGTTCGTCTCGCTAACTTCGATCGCGTTTAATACACATAAGCCTGTCGTTACTCGAATCCAAATATATGGCACAAATTCGAGGGCTATTCCCCTATTCCTCGTTCTCGCATATAGTACGATTCTCGTAATTTGCCTATCTGCATCACTATGCTAAGTCCGTTCATCGACATGTATCCGATCATCTACTAATAAAATCATTCGAGTACTCATTCAACCAATCCCCAAAAAATCTGACCATATCATATTCAGCCTAAGACTATTCCATAAAATCTCGCAACTAACATTCGATCGCCTAGACTTATCCTCAACATGCACCACAACGTATTTATCCTCGAGACAAATTCCTTATGCAACGTCATCAGGGTCATCCTATGGGTCTCCAATATTCACTTTGATTTGACGATCAAGTCTTCTAGGGTTGGTTGTCCCGAAGCTACACCAGATAATTGTAGATCACCAACGATGGACAGTTACTACGAACCATCCTATATCCTTTCTCGGAGCCAAATCAATTCTCGACGAGTTCTATGGGACTCTTTTTGTCAATACCACTTTTCTAGAACAAGGATATTTTATTCATTTTACAATTATCTAATTATGGTATATATTTTTTATTAAATGTGATGGTTGTATTTATTAGTGGACTAGCCTATTCATTAGACTTGGTGGACTCCATTTAAATTGACTTGACCCATAGGCTTGATTAATTAGAATAGCCATTGTTAGACAAGTTAGTTAGTTAGTTAGTTATTACATTAGTTACACATTATTGAAGATTCTAGTCATGACAAAAAGGGAAGGACCTTTAAGTCATATTAACTGTTCCTACAACCAAACCCTAACCTAATGAGACTCTATATAAAAACCCTTCATTACAAGCCTTAGTTCATTTATTTCATTCCAACCTAGAAGAGAAACCCTAGCACACCATTCCAAATCCCACTCCTTTCATTCCAAGAGGCTAGAAGCTTACCATTGCTAGGAGAGCACTTGAGGAGGGAAGCTTGTAGTGGAGCTTGCTAGAAAGAGGAGGCCAACTACTTCCTTGTGTCCCCTTGGTGCACTACATTGGGAATCCATCTCCCAATAGGTAAACTCTTGTCACTTTTCATGGGTTTGAGCTTCATTTTTATGCATGACACTTGTAGAAACACTCACATGGACCAGGAGTACCTATAAGGAGAAGGGCAAGGCTCTAATCTTTATTTTGGTAGATTTTATTCGAAGTTTTTGAGGCATCCTTGGAGAAATCACAGGAGAGCCCACCAAGTGTTTGTCAAAATGACAAGCTGGCTACTTTAGTTTCTATTTTTAGTTTTATTCTCATAAACATCTTGATTTGCTCATTAAAATAGGCATGTAGGAGTCCTAAGGGTCTATATGTATAAGTGTGTGAATTGGTATGTAAATCGGTATGTACATGTATTGCATATAGGCATATAGGAGAGCTGTCCACTGAACAGTGAATGAATGGTGGAAGAAATAGGATAATTGTGTGTTCCTTTGAGATGACAATGGCATAGAGAGGTAGTATGGATATTGATATGGAGTGTGAGTGAGTGTTAGGGGCTGTCTGGTAATACGGGTAATAGGACCGTAATGTTTAAGGTCGGGCAGCCTAAGGGAGGGTCATGTTTGGCCTTAGGCCATAGGCCTTTAGCCTATATGAGGCTCTTGTGTCAGTAATCAGTGAGAAATAAGTGAGTGAATCAAGTATCAGTCGAGTATCAGTAGAAAAAGGGGGTGAATGATAGGTAAAGGAAGGGGGAACTCATGCTCTGTTTAACAACAACAACAACAAGGGTAAATAGGAAGTAGGACAGGTTATAGTAGTGGCAGTCCCAAATAGATAGGGATTGGGGCTGTCAGAGCATCCTGGGTTCAGCAAATAGGTTAGGAATGTAAGAAGAGTAAAATAGGATTGGTACCTCTAGAAATTGTACCAATATGTATGTTTATATAGATTGGTTTATGACATATCATTAGGGTGTGTGTTTGTTATTGTGGTCAGTAGTTTATAACTATGGAGAGATAACAGTGTGAGTGAACCAATGTCCCTGTATTAGTGAGAGGGTGATAGGCTAGTGAGTGGTTGTGTGTGGCACTATCAAGTTGACAGTGTGGTGTGTTGGATAGGTGAGTATCCTAGTATGCGAGTGTGCCAATTCATGTGCCTTGACAGTGGAGTGAAGTGGTATGCCACGAGATTTGAAAAAGGGGGTAGGGGATCTCATATTAGAGCCTATGTGACTGTAACCCCTCTTCCCAAAATTCGATAATATATTTTATTTATTTATTTGAATTAAATGGTGATTTTAGAATTTTATAAATAATTATTTAATTAATTATTACGATAGAGGACTTTAGCCATGGTGGAGTTTTGAAGTACAAGACGGCTAGGAATCGTGATACGAATAGTGCAATAGCGTGGTTTGGCTAGTGTATTAGTCCTGGTAGGAAAGATCGAGCCATAGTGATGTCCTAACTAGAAAAAATTAGGCCAAGATGCGACTTAACCTTTACCGAAGACTTATTTAAATTGTTATTTATATTATTGAGTTTAGGGAAACCGGTTATACCATTATAACCTGGACTGGACCCGAACTGAGCCCAAGCCCATGTAGGCATCCAGTGTACACAAAGATTCCACGTAGACATATTTTAAGTAGATGCAATGCCGATTATTGGATATTGTATTTTGTTATTGTTATTATTATTATTGTTTTTATTATCAATACTATTGAGGTTATTATTATATAATATTATTTTGTTATTATGGGTTATACTATTTTTGTCAAATAAATATTATTATATATAGTCATTAGGAAATAGATAATATTGAGGTGTATTAGATTTTATGGAGAATATTATATTAGTATATATATAAATATATAGATATATGGATGCCTATTAAATAATTGTAAATATATATTCTCATTATTAATTATAAAATAAAGTATGTGTATATATAGGGTTATATAAGTATATACATGTGTATGTACAAATATATTATGTATGTGTGTTATATAGATAAATATAAGGGTAAATACGTGTATATATATATATATATATATATATACACACACACACACATATAGAAATAGGAAAAAGAAAAAGAAAAAGGAAAAGGAAATAGAAGAAAAAAAACAAAAAAAAATAAAGCAGCAGTGATACCCAGCCCTGGGCTCAAACCCGAGCCCAGGCAAATCCAACCAGCCCGAGCGAGCATTCCCTCCCCCCCCCCCCCCACAATCCACAGAACCCGAGCCCCATCGAAACAAAGCGCGCATATAAAAACACAGAGAGATCGGCACAGGGAAAAATCGAAAAACCCTAAGCCCTAGCCGCGTCCCACCCCCGCGCACATACGTGCCATCCTGCGCACCATAGTAGGCTGGCCGGAGGACAACCGTCGGCCGGCCAAGTGGTCACGGTCTGTACGGAATCAGCGACAATACCGGCAGTGTCAGCCATGGCTGATCCCAACTTCGTGACCGAAGTTCCCCTTTGAATCGCGTTCGTTTTACGAGCCACTTGCTCAGGTAAAATCGCGAACTAACCCTCTCGGACATCCATCAACTAGTTTGAGTAGAGTTGAAACCGATTCGACAGGAAATCGACTCAAAGTCGATGGAAAAACTTGTCCCGAAACAGGACCAATAACAGTCCATGAACCTACATTAGAAGATCGATTTCGATCGATCCAGTAACCTTTTAGGAATTCCACCTGAACACAGTTAGAGACAACATGTAGGGCTCCACGACCCAATTCGCAGAATTCGATTTCATCGACTACGCGCCGAGAAATCGGATCCCGAACTTTGACAAAAATTTGTTTTAAAAATAATAAAATTCTTTGATACGACGTGCGTCCCACCAATCCGGGCGACGTGGTCGCGAACCGAAAGCATCAAAAGGTGCGTAACGGCTTCGTGGACGTATGGGCTTTGACGGAATTCAAATTGGTTGCGTGTGCGCGACGAATTTGAAGCGTATCCGTCAAAATTCACCGTATCGGCCCCTGTGCAAATTTTTCAATTACTTTGTGCATGCTCGTCAGATCGAGATGAAACTTGTGCCAGCAGGACCGTATCATTTTTTTGGTCCTGTATGCCAAGTTTGGTCCGATTTTGAGACAGTTAAGCGGATCGCCGTTTTGCGGGCCCCACGATCCGACTCAACGGGCGATTTTGTGCACGGGCTGCCGGAATCCAACTTTGGACATACGGTTGGGTTCATATTGTCAAAACGAATCCTTAGACAGGTAGTTTGACGACTTTAGAGACAATTGACTCTGGCACGCTTTTCGGTGCAAAGCGGGTCTAACGGCAGACATCGTTTTGACCCAAAATTACCGTTTTACTCCTGTATCCAGAATTGGACTTAAGGATAGACAATTCTAGATAATTTGACTATTCTCAGAACATTAGTAAAATTTATTTCAGCATCTGGGGACTGTTGTACGGGTTTTGACTTTTGTGGCACACTGAGTGGTTTGGACTATCGGTTTCACCAGCAAAGGACCACATGCGAGTACAGTTTATTGTTTGTTTTCAGTATTGATCTTTACTATATATCAATGTTTATTTGATAGAAATGTGATTTTAGTTTTTATGTTGATTTATTTCTTTGTGGTGTCGGGGGAAGTGAAGTACCAACGATGTGTGATCTGACCTTAGACCGTGTAGACTGTGTAGACCGTGATTATTATTGCATTTATTTCTTATAGGCCGTGTAACTTTAGACCGTGATTATTATTGCATTTAAACTGTATAGTTCATGATTATTATTTTGTAGACTGTGTTTCTTTATTGCAATATTTTCTGTAGACCGTGTAACTGTAGACCGTGTAACTTTAGACCGTGTCGCATAATTGTCCCGAGATCGATCGCATATCAAAGGTACTTCAGTCGGTCAGTTGGTGAGTATTTTATTGTATTTCATTTTATGTCCTTAGTATTCAGTTTTATTCTTTCTTTTTTCATTTTATTTTATGAATCGTATTTCTAGGCTAACCTTTGTGATATAGTCATTTTCATATATTGAAACTGCATTCAGTGAATTGTACTCGTTCCATTCCTGACTGGAAACCAATATTTTTCAGGTTAGCCATGGATTCACTTAGCGTGGGAGTTACGGGTATACTTGCAGACGAAAAGCCTAGAGACTAGCTAGATAGATGGGTTGTGGTCATTCCATATTTGTACAAGTTTATATTTTTCTGCAAATATAAAACTTGTGATCATTGTAAGTTAAATTAGTTTCTGTGAATGAGCATTGGTTTATTTGTGATTTTGATCATTATGGCCGTGACAGCTTTCTACCGCCGACACTACGGCATAGGCTGGCTTGGACACGTCTCGTATCCGTTTTAAAAAATGGGTACGGGTCGTGACAAGTTTTTGTGGTGGCCCATGCAGGTCAGTTTTTGTGAAACATGCAAACTCGTGATAGTACCTAAGTTAGTGGTATACTATTGCGAACCTGCGACTAAGAAATGCTCATTCACGAATTAGGGATTAATTTAATTTAAGAGAATAACTAGGACTAGGAGTCCCTTATAAAAGTTTACCGATGGGTAGTCTAGGCCATGCAACTTAGATAAAGAGTTATCAATTTTGATAGTTGTCAGATCCTCATAGGTACACTAGTACCTCTTGATAGGACGATATGATCCAATGTGGATAGATTATTCACTTGGTGTGGCAGAGCTTCCTAGAAGTAATGATCTAACCTAGATGAATATTCAATTGCTTCTCCTTGCCTCTTTAGATATCATCCTCACATCTTAGCCCAAATTGCCTATTTAGTTCCTATTTTGTCCTAAGAATTATTATTATATAATTTTTGATTATGTTATCCATATACAGACCTCGAGTTAGTTTTGATTCAAGTTTTCCTCAAAGGCTTGAATACACATGGAATAGATACTAGCATGTTTGTAGTCCTTTTGTCTTCAGTTATTTCCTCCATGTTAAATCTTTTATTTTAAAGGTTACGACTGATATGACAAATACTTACGCTTATTTCCATAGTCACCTTGTTCGAATCTCTAGAAGCTCATAATTTTTTTACAGATATAGTTAAAAAAATGTTAGTTAACTCATAATGGCAGGACAGCAACGTACTGTCGCCTTTTATTGGAATTAGGGAGACTATGGATTCACTGCAGCCAGCAGACCACTGGCGAGGCACGACCCCTTGAGTTGAAATTAGGTTAAGAAAATATAGGTTATAGAATATTGCTAGAACTATGGCTAGTGGTCCTCTTTGATCATAGTTACCCTTGAGTCAATATTGGATAGAGTTAAGAAAGGGGCGAGTTTGTATCATATTTAAGTTACAAAACCAAGGGTTACCACCGCCCGAGTATACGGGCGAGGCATAATCCTCGGTGAAATAACTTCAGACGTGATTACAAGTCTAGGATACTGTGGAGGATAGGACAATGCCATGTATGTCCCATAAGATCCAAAGCCAATAGTAGTAGAAGTTTTGTAAGTTGGGTAGTATATCTCCCGACCTAGCATTCAGTAGTTCTTGTGAGTTATTGACGAGGTAATTGACTGCGCTAATAATTTTACCTATAATATTAAATTTAGAGGTTCACAACCCTTTAGTCGACCAAGGCAGTATGGATGAGAAGATAGTAGGATGACCGTAAGCAAGAACACTAGATAAGGTTTTATTTCTCGCAAAACTCGAACTACTTGTGCCTCCTTTCAACAATCTTGTATAATTGTATTTTGACTATCTTGACCAATGTTGCTATTACAGTCTAGTTTTGCAAGCTTACTCCTTTATCGAGCTTGATTCAAGACATATGTTATTGGGGACGCCTACTGACATATTGTCTAATCAGAATCGATGTATTACGGTCTGATCAACCGTAGTGCACCCGGTTCGTTCTCCCTCTGATTAACCTACGTGGATTGAGATGTAGATGACTCTAGGATCTCATCCGCTACTGCATTGACAATTCTACTTGAATTATACATTCGCCTTTGGATCACAAAATTGTATTCAGTAACTCTTTCTTGAACTCTTTATTGTTTTTGTCTTTCACTGATTTGGAAAGACGAAAGCTCGTGATGGTAGAGAGATACAGAGTATCTCCATGGCTATGATAGTTGTATACACAAGTGTAGCTACCATCGGCCAGTTATGTGATTGAGTTGCTCGTTCTCCTCTCGACCCTCAAACTACTATTGAGACCTTCTAGCCATCTGAATTTGGGAATGATTAAGGTTTTACCCTTAGTCGTAATGCCAACCCATAAGACTATCTATTCTTAAGAAATAATTCATTATGAGTCTCTAAATATATTTTTGAGTATTGCTTTAACTAGAAATCCTTATGCCTTGACTCAACTGTTCCTCGACCAAAAGCCTACAGTTTAGACATGAGATGAATAGACAAGGGTAAGGACAATCATTTACCGTGACTATGGTAGGCACTCATCCCGAGATTGGTTTCCAACAAATATTACCCTAGTTATGTAATTTTTACCATTAAGACCTAACTAGTGTTGGAACCCTACAGTCACTAGCTTAGCCAATACCATAGCTTAAATACCCTGTCATATTATGACCTACCAGTTGTCAACAACAATGCATGATCACTACAACTCTTGTATATTATGGACAAGCATGTCATTCTATTTTATCGAACATGTGTCATGGTACACACTCGTTTTCCATTTAGTGAGGAACGATCCTTGACTCGACTTATAACTATCGTACGACGTGCCTGATTCTTTATTAACAAGAGTCGAGGTACAATACCTGGATTTTGGAATTCTTCTGACCTCATTATTCCTAAGACCATGACCTAGCTTCTAAGGTGGGTAGACTGTAAGCCTTCTAGAATTTTTGGGGTATGCAAGAATTACCGACTGATTAGAATAATTTCTATTAGGGTGATAATTAGTGCCCCATGGACTCCCACTTTCCATTTAGATCATTTTGTGACCCCGGCCGTGTCATTAACAATCGGAGCATGAGACCAGCTGTTACCTTCCAACAAATTTTATATGTAAAATCTAGACGATTCCATCTTCATCTAGGCATGTCCCACTCAAACACGTCCCCTTGTACTCTAATTTTATGGTACGACTTTCAGGTCAAAAGGACTAGCTATAACCCTTACCATAATTCTCATGTACTTTTCGACTCCAATTAGAGACTAAACCTTGACTCAAACCGTTCGACCCAATATATGGTTGTGATCTACTCAAAGCCTACTACGCACATGTCACTAGTGTGCCACGCAAGTGTGTCTTCTCGTGCTACCTAAACACAAAAGTTACGAAAGATGCATTTTGGGCTTTAGGAACCTAGCTAACCAACCCGACTGGCAACTAGCTCAACCACTTGGGTTGAAATCTATTCTAGGTTTTCCTAGCCTAGTAGAAATAATTTTATTATTGGGATCTTGTCCAGTCAATATAGATTGAAATCCAAGGTTTATCCAACCAGCGATTGATGTCCAAATTAGGAAACCCTTTAGGACCCAGTAAAACTCCTCTATATATACCGCCATATTTGGACTTTAAAACTAGACTACTTGAAATAGGTCCCTATACCTATTATGTAGTCTCCACCTCTTAGAATGCAGAGTCATCCGTAATCATTATCCCATCTACCTGGAAGTCGCGATACGATTTTGTATTGCATTTATATTCCTTGTTTGTGTGTTTAAATAACCACGGACAAGATCACAATCTTGATTTCCTAAATTTTGTTCTAATATGGAACTGTTTAGAATTTCAAGAACGGAACCCCTGTATTGTACGGATAGCAAGATCCTCTAAGAAACGAAGGGTTCTTTGATTTAGCGAATGACTGGACTAGAGTATCCCACTCTAGCAAATAAGTCAATGTTTCATAAACTTTCTTTCTAACTGCATCATTGGATACTCTCTACCGCTCTTGAAACTTCATATTGCTTCCGATTATTCTTCCTTATCTTCTTGTCCTTCCTATTGCAAAGCGACGTATGGTCATGCTTTAGAATTTACTAATATTTCTGAGCTATTTGTGTAAATTTGTTGCTTGCTAGATTTTGGGTTGTTCGATAGGATAGGAGAGGATTATAGTGGCCATAAGCAGTGATATCTATTGGTAACAATTTTAGCAATTAGTTAGAAGATTATAAAGTTTTAGCGACATAAGAATTGAGGGAGTAGTGTGACCAAAGGTGGGTAGAAATACTTAAGGATTCGTAGTGACCATAAGAATAGATGATAGCTAGTGGAAACCGTCTGCTAGCATAGATGAAGGACTCTTCCCTTAAATTTTGAGGACAAAATTATTTTTAAGGTGGGTAGATTTGTAATCTCTCTTCCCGAAATTTGATAATATATTTCAATTATTTATTTGAATTAAATGGTGATTTTAGAATTTTATAAATAATTATTTAATTAATTATTACGATAGAGGACTTTAGCCATGGTGGAGTTTTAAAGTACAAGACGGCTAGGAATCGTGGCACGGATAGTGCAATGGCGTGGTTTGGCTAGTGTATTAGTCCTGGTAGGGAAGATCGAGCCAAAGTGATATCCTAACAAGGAAAACCAGGCCAAGATGCGACTTAACCTTTACCCAAGACTTATTTAAATTATTATTTATATTATTGAGTTTAGGGAAACCGGTTATACCATTATAGCCCGGACTGGACCCGAACTGAGCCCAAGCCCATGTAGGCATCCAGTGTACATAAAGATTCCATGTAGACATATTTTAAGTAGATGCAATGCCGATTGTTGGATATTGTATTTCGTTATTGTTATTATTGTTATTGTTTTTATTATCAATATTATTGAGGTTATTATTACATAATATTATTTTATTATTATGGGTTATACTATTTTTGTCAAATAAATATTATTATATATAGTCATTAGGAAATAGATAATATTGAGGTGTATTTAGATTTTATGGGAAATATTATATTAGTATATATAAAAATATATAGATATATGGATGCCTATTAAATAATTATAAATATGTATTCTCATTATTAATTATAAAATAAAGTATGTGTATATATAGGGTTATATAAGTATATACATGTGTATGTACAAATATATTATATATGTGTGTATATATAGATAAATATAAGGGTAAATACGTGTGTGTGTGTGTGTATATATATATATATATATATATATATATATATATATATATATATATATATATATATATATATATATATATATATATATAAATATGTATATACATATATACATATAGAAATAGGAAAAAGAAAAAGAAAAAGGAAAAAGAAGAAAAAAAACAAAAAAAACAAAGCAGCAGTGATACCCAGCCCTGGGCTCAAACCCGAGCCCAGGAAAATCCAACCAGCCCGAACGGGCATTTCCCCCCCTCCACCCCACAATCCCACAGAACCCGAGCCCCATCGAAACACAGCGCGCATATAAAAACATAGAGAGATCGACACAGGGAAAAATCAAGAAACCCTAAGCCCTAGCCGCGCCCCACCCCTGCGCGCGCACGCGCCACCCTTCGTGCAGCCGCAGACTGGCCGGAGGACGACCGCCGGCCGGCCACGAGGTCACGGTCCGCGCGGAATCAGCGACAACACCGGCAGTGTCAGCCATGGCCGATCCCAACTTTATGACTGAAGTTCCCCTTCGATTCGCGTTCGTTTTACGAGCCACTTCCTCAGGTAAAATCCCGAACTAACCCTCTCGGACATCCATCAACTAGTTTGAGTAGAGTCGAAACCGATTCGACGAAAAATCGACTCAAAGTCGATGGAAAAACCTGTCCCGAAACAGGACCAATAACAGTCCATGAACCTACATTGGAAGATCAATTTCGATCGATCCAGTAACCTTTTAGGAATTCTACCCAAACACAGTTATAGACAACATGTAGGGCTCCACGACCCAATTCACAGAAGTCGATTTCATCGACTACGCGCCGAGAAATCGGATCCCGAACTTTGACAAAAACCTGTTTTAAAAATAATAAAATTCTTCGATACGACGTGCGTCCCGCCAATCCGGGCGGCGTCGTCGCGAACCGAAAGCATCAAAAGGTGAGTAACGGCTTCGTGGACGTATGGGCTTTGACGGAATTCAAATTGGTTGCGTGTGTGCGACGAATTTGATACGTATCCGTCGAAATTTACCGTATCGGCCCCTGTGCAAATTTCTTAATTACTTTGTGCATGCTCGTCAGATCTAGATAAAACTTGCGCCAGCAGTACCGTATCGTTTTTCTGGTGCTGTATGCCAAGTTTGGTCCGATTCTGAGACAGTTAAGCGGATCGCCGTTTTGCGGGCCCCACGATCCGACTCAACGGGCGATTTTGTACACGGGCTGTCGAAATCCAACTTTGGACATACGGTTGGGTTTGTATTGTCAAAACGAATTCGTAGACAGGTAGTTTGACTACTTTAGAGACCATTGACGCTGGTACGCTTTTTGGTACAAAGCGGGTCCAACGGCGGACATCGTTTTGATCCGAAATTATCGTTTTGCCTCTGTGTCCAGAATTGGACTTAAGGATAGACAATCCTAGCTAATTTGATAATTCTGAGAACATTGGTAATGTCTATTTCAGCATCTGGAGACTGTTGTACGGGTTTTGACTTTTGTGGCACACTGAGTGGTTTGGACTATCGGTTTCACCAGCAAAGGACCACAGGCGAGTACAGTTTATTATTTGTTTTCAGTATTGATCTTTACTATACATCAATGTTTAGTCGATAGATATGTGATTTCAGTTTTAATGTTAATTTATTTCTTTATGGTATCGGGGAAAGTGAAGTACCAACGATGTGTGATCTGACCTTAGACCGTGTAGACCGTGATTATTATTGTATTTATTTCTTGTAGACCGTGTAAATTTATACCGTGTAGACCATGATTATTATTGCATTTAAACTGTGTAGTTCATGATTATTATTTTATAGACAGTGTTTCTTTATTGTAATATTTTCTGTAGACCGTGTAACTGTAGACTGTGTAACTTTAGACCGTGTAGACCGTGTCGCATAATTGTCCCGAGACCGATCACATATCAAAGGTACTTTAATCGGTCAGTTGGTGAGTATTTTATTGTATTTCATTTTTTGTCCTTAGTATTCAGTTTTATTCTGTCTTTTTTTATTTTATTTTATGAATCATATGTCTAAAGGCTAACCTCTGTGATATAGTCATTTTCATATATTGAAACTGCATTCAGTGAATTGTACTCGTTCCATTCCTGACTGAAAACCAATATTTTTTAGGTTAGCCATGGATTCACTTAGCGTGGGAGTTACGGGTATACTTACAGACGAAAAGCCCAGAGACTAGCTAGATAGATGAGTTGTGGTCATTCCATATTTGTACAAGTTTATATTTTTCTGCAAATATAAAACTTGTGATCATTGTAAGTTAAATTAGTTTCTATGAATAAGCTTGGTTTATTTGTGATTTTGATCTTCATGGCCGTGACAGCGTTCTACCGTCGACACTGCGGCGTAGGCTGGCTTGGACACGTCTCGTATCCGTTAAAAAATGGGTGTGGGTCGTGACAGTGACTGTCAAATATGACAGTAGTTTAGAGAAAATGGAAGCTCAGGCATGGCCAGGCAGTGCTATGGCCTTGGCAGTAGGCCATTGGCCTGTGTGGCAGAGCAGTGGCCATTATGCCACTGTCTTGTGCTTGGAGGGCCACTAATGGCCAGTGACTAAGGGCAATGGCCCTAGTGTTGCATTTAGCAGCACAGGGTTGGTTCTCTACAGTAGGGAAGAGCAGCTGATGTGCAAATTAGTAAGTGCGTTATGATAGGGGTATTTGATGTAGGCCTTGTGTGCAGATAGGAGGAAGATGGTCAATTAGTTAGAAGGGAAGGCATTCATATTAAACATATATGTGAGTGGAGGGGGCTTATTGATATCAGTTCACTTGTGTCAGTGAGTGTGTTGTGAAGGTTGAGTGAGTATCAGATAGTATCAGTAACAGAGATAAGAGTGATAGGAGATAGGTGTTAGGCAAGATTGTGAGGGCCTGAACAGGTTAGGCAAGGCTAGGTCAGGATTTTGCCTGTACGACAGGGATATGTGGAAGAACATTAAAAGGAGTTATAGAGGATGTGTGTTCCCAGTTATAAGGAACGGGCAGTAGGATAGGGGATTGGTAGCTTGATGTTAGCTAATTGGAGTGAGGATATGTCAGAAAGGTCGGGCAAGGTAACAGTCCTATACTCCTTAGTGTATCAGTCCTATATTTGGACTTGTATCATTCATATATGCTATAGCATATATGTATCAGTATGTCGAGGGTTCTTCGGCCATAGGCATCAAGGGGCTTAGCCCCACTACAGGAGGTTAGAATGGGGGTTTATGCAGGGGCTAATGCCCATTGCACTTAGGCAGGTAATTGGGGGTCCTATAGGGCCTTGTAGAAGGAGTTTTCCTGCACAAATGCAAGTAGCAGTACCTACTTTGGTTTGAGCACAGGCCTTGGCATGGCTTTGCTATTGTCAGGAGTACAGAGCAGTAGGCTATGTGTGGGAACTTAGTAATGGGCTTTAGCAACATAGGCTATGTGTGTATGTATGGATGCATGTATGAATGTGTGTGTGTGTATGTGTGTGTGTGCGCGCGCATGCACATGTGTATGTGTGTGTGTGTGTGTGTTAGTTTAGAAAGGATTTGTATAGGTAAGGTATTATGTAGGTGCCTATATGTAAGCATATCTAAATAGCTGCATGGGAATGTCCAAGAGTCCATATAGGTTTAGTATCACGGATGTGGTACCATGGTGTGAGTATCAAGATATTTTGAATGTTAGCTAAGATACTTATATAGCTAAGGTGTAACTCATTAAGTGAGTGTTAGTAAGAATAAGCTTGGTATTATTATTTGATATGGGATATGTAGTGTAGATAGGTAATATGGTAATTTACCTAGTATAAGTAATTACCCACATGTTAGGGTATGGTATATGATGCAAGGGTAATGGTTATAAAAATAGGTGTATTGGAATGGTAATGACCTAGTTTGACCATGGAGACTTAGATGGCCTAGAATTTACCAAGATTGCATGTCACACACTAGATACCCATGTTTAACTCACTTAAACACCAATTTATATGTGTATCTCATATCTAGGTTTGGGTGACATCACTTTAGGCCTTGATTCACAGTTACTGTTCAGGACAACATGCGAGTACATTCTCTGATAGTTTTCATCATTTGATATTTCATATGTTGTATGTTTATACTAGTGTTCTATTTGATTCCGACACGATGGATACATGGATTGGTATTTTATGGATTCCTTGACTTGAGATACGTAGTTTCATGCCCAATGACTTTTACTAGACAAATATATCTATTCTGGATTATTGAGATTCGTATCGAAACATGGATCCATGTGTATTGGTCGGGCGGGGAAATATCTAGGAGACGTGTGAATATACCCTTTCTACCCCATGGTCTTACTGGAATAATAGCGGCCACACACGGAGGTGTATGGTTTGTCGGATATTACCCTCTAGCCGTTCACATGTCAACTTGGTATTTTAAAACACTGGTGTTAGACAGATATTCTGGACTTACTAGTTGTATATATTGCATGACAGGTTTTCCTCTTTATTACATATCAGTCTGTCTTTACATTTTTACATGTTCTCCTATGCACTATTGCCATATATCTACTTGTCTCTTCTTTTGTACTTTATCTTTTATAAATTGTTCATCAAGTATTACATTATTATTTACATTTTTATAGTACTTGTCAATTAATTGGAACTGCTATTTGGGTTGTACTTCACTCCAATCTTGACTGGATATATTTTTCAGATGGCTTAGAGGATTGTTTTCCTACGTACTATGAGCAGAGGATTTGCGAGGGAGGTACCCAGGAGTTTCAGAAGGTTCCTGCTCAGTAGAGAGTGCCCTAGTAGTAGCTTAGAGCTTTAGCATTTCATTTGTATCAGATTGTTCTGAATGTGGATTTGAGACTTGTTATTATTTCAGGATTTGTATTTATTCGTTTTAAACATCTAGACTCATGTGTGCGATGACTCTTACTATTATTTTAGTTTAATCTTCCTTATCTTCTATTCCAATATCGTGTTTTATCTTCATTTAGATCTTGTGATTGAGTTATATACTTTACAAGTCCTATTTTTCATCCGCGTGGAGATGACATGATATATATATCATCTTGCAAGATGTTAGATATTGTAAATGACCTATACAGCATTCTACCGCCGAAACTACGGTGTAGGCTGGACGTACCCACGTCCTTGTGCCCCTAAACAGGGTGCGGGTCGTGATACTACCCAATCCACGATTATATTTCCAATCCAAATTAAATCATCCTACTCGTGCAACCGTTGCGCCACTATCTTTCGAAAAACGCATGCACGAACGTTGACTTTTTCTCTAACCAAGAGACATCTACTCACCTAGAGTTCGAGTCTATCTACCCACGATCAATATCCGAAACACACTACGTAGCAAGCCATCCTCAATAACTTTATCCTTCCGCCCTGAATCCATTACGAAATCTCAAATCGCTCATTCGACTTTTTGTACTGCTATTATGAAGTCTCGACATCACAATCTTGCTCTATTTTGTATCCCCATATCACACTTAAGTTTTTCTCTCACATTTATTTCTACATGCTATGTCCATTTTGATATTGCGAGCGTTAACCTCAAATCTTATCAATTTGACTTGCAAAACATTCTTCCAAGCAACAACATTCAACACAATTTTTGTTCATCCAGTCAAAGTATTCATGAGTTATCGCATAGCGTATTTGGTACGCCGCAATATCATCGACGACATACATAACATGAACATCTTCTTTTAGCACAAATTCAAATTCATTTAACCAATGTCATCATCCGAATTGAATATTCTATCGAGTCTCGCACATGCAAGATTAAATCAGTTTTAGCTATCTCTATTCATCGAGCAACACAAATTTCAAATCCTCCAATCGTTCTCATATCCTTAGAAGGAATTTCCAAACCGCACTACCGATTCTTTCGCACTACTCAATTCAAATACGACCAATTCAATCATTTTCTCAACACAAAATTCTTTTGCTACTCTCAAGTCAATCGTCCAAATTATACTTAACGAATTTCGTTCGACGTATCCTCCATTGATACGAGTTCGCGCCTAATTGTTCTAACAAAATTCATCGAAGCAAACTTGTATCAAATATTATCACACCATTTCCACTCAAGTCTCGGCACTATCTTGTCTGTCGCGGATAGACCTATTGATACAAATGTTCTGACGCACCTATCGCTAAGTGGTATGTCATATACCACTCGGAAATCGAGTCACTCCTCGCATCAAACTTCGAATTGGTTCACATATATTTTGAACTAACCGTGCCTCGGTGATAATGCCGATCACAAACGCAACATTCGCTTACTCAATGCTCAACTCTAAATTTGGCCAACATACATGTTCGCTTACTCAAGGTTCGACACAAAACTCAGTTATTGTATACCTTCACTTTTCAAGTTTGACACGTAACCAAACCGACTCGTTCTATCGGCTTACAATTTTTTTGATCTCGTCCGTTGTATCTCGCGCAACATTTCCCTTCCGATACTCTAAGCCATTTCTCGAATTCGTTCGACATGTTCGCTATCCATTTGCATATTCATACACGACATATCATCATACTGATCGACTCTTTGTACTGAGGTAGCAAACATCTCGCGACGTGCTGCATCGATACAACCAACATCGCATGACTTGCTGCACCGATGCAACAAATATCCCATGGTATTCTCGACAATATCACGTAAATCATGAAACACGCACATCAAAATACACACACATATATAGACTTATTGTATGGAACATCCAGTGCAGCATGGAGTAGAGTCAACAGTCGAGAGTCAATCGCAGCAAAAATCAACTTAGAGGTAACTGATTTCGATAGCGGAAACAACTCAGGGTCAAAAAATTCGTTCAAGGTCCAAAGGATAGAACTGCTCTGATACTACTTTGTCATGCTCGACCCGAGAAATCGTTCGTCCTCACATCAATTTCTATCGAATAGATCGTCTTCGCTAGGGCGTGATGCCGCACGAGTCTGGAGTTGCACTCGTGTATGATAAGATAATAGGTTGTCTCAATTTTAAACATATGCACCAAAAAAGACAGAGACGAATCAGAGTATATGAAACTCTCTCTTTTATTCATGAAGCAGTAGAATAGAAAGGCTTTGAATAGCCCAAATGAACATGTCGAATAGGCTTACAACATTCATGATCTCTTTAGCTCACAAAAGATTTATTCGTTCCATACATCATGTCCCATATAACAGAAGGCATCATCTTGTAGAAGAGCTTCTGCACACCCATCTGATTCATCGCCGCCACGATACTGATCGAATTACTCCCAAGCACGAACACCTAAAAATGATGCCCACAACGTGGGTCAGTACATTGTCGTGTACTGAAGAGTGAGGTAACCCATTTACCTGGAGAAACACTATCTAATTTAGTGAGGCAAGCATCTTATTTGGTGATCTTTTCATTATTGTCTTAGGATCAGTTTTATGGCATAATTGTAAAGCAGTGAAACATGTACTTATATAAGCATGTTAAGGATAACATTTATAATGTAAATGTGACAAGTATCATGTCCCAGCAACAAACATTGTTAGCCACACATAATGTACATAAACATAGATTATGCACATCTTCGTATCATCCCAACTCGCTCGACTGCAAACCAACAACATTATCAAAACTATAAGGATACCAGGGTCTATCCCTGCACCTGATTCTAATCTCAGCCTACCGGCCCTATCTACATGAAGGTCATTGGCATTTTGAGCCATAATAGAATATATCTCAATGTAAGTTGGATGTCGCTTCGGTACGGGTTGCCAGCCCAGTATTGAAAGGAGCCCGACTTATGGGTAGACGGTTTATCACATTAATTGTAGGATGCAACCCGTCTGAATGAAGTGAGCCACGAATAACCCTCAATTCCCTCCTAGGCCGAACAGTTCCAGTGACCTGGTGATCCATATTTGAGGGATACCAAAATCCGTGCATAGGTTATCCAAGTTCATTGACCATGCAATACGTATAAAAGTTAAGAAGCCACATACATCACATAAGCACCTTCTTAAGTCTGACTCATAATTTACATCTACTCGCGACATCATCCATCTATCTCTAGTTCTATTGGCACTATGCTCCCGACACATCTGTGTTGATGCACGATGCCCCCGAACGATGACCTATAGGTCCCAAACACATCCGTTGCAACATGCCACATTCTAAATAGTCCAATATTCTCAAGTTATTTGCAAAATAGCAATTCCTTGACAATTGTGCCACAACCGCATGCTTCGCGAGCAAAGCATACCCTTTAATGTTATAACTGTTCTATGGCGTTGCGCCATAACTACCCGCATCGCGTACGGAGAAATAAATATAGTTCATGTACATTGATGCACGCTCAACATAGATATTCGAAGCTCTAAGGCCTACTGTTCAATATTCTCTAGGTCATGCACTCGATGTACGCCCCGATGTTGCATTTCAATATTCTACAATCAATGTTCTATCACGACTTGTGTACTTGATGCACGTTTGCCTCAATTGTTCAACGTTCGACGTTCTACCTTAATATTCGAAACGCATTATAACTTTTACCTCTTCGAGCCACGCCGGTGGACTCAATACCGACACCAGCATATAATGATACATTTTATTAGGCATGAAAGAGTAGAGGAGAAGGGACAGATCCTACTCACCTTAAACCGATTTGCCTATCGCTTTACCGAGCCGATGCAGCCTGACACCTTAACTTCGTTGCACAATCATCTCGTCTGAGCTAGCCATATGAGCACTCTGCGCTCTTTTGAACTAACCGATTGATTCGATCTGTCGTACCTATGCCTTAGGTCGTTGCAAGGAACTCTGTGCTACTTGCACATGAAATGAACCAAATCAATACCTCTTCAACTGAATTTATACTTCCTTGAATCAAAATATACCTCTTTGAATCAATCGACTCAGCGTAGTGCACCGTGCGGTGCGAGGGATTACACAATTCTGGTGGGGTGTCAGTAAAAGACTACTGGTGAGTGGCATCTCGCCCACTCAACCAAAACCAATATATTCGTTTTATGAGTGCATCCAATATTTATGGTCTTTCTAATCTTGTCTTAGGATCAGTTACATGGCATAGTATACTTGTGTCAACAAATAATTGTGTCTTGCAACATGTAACTGGGTTCAACTTACTAATACTTACCATCCGTCCCTTCATGCTTAAGAAACACAACATTATTCTAAGCATAATATCTATACAATGATACTAAGTCATATTGCATAAAGTGAATGTCATAATACGTGTCCCTGCATAAGGCACTCGTTAGCCATCATGGAAATATAACCGTCTTAAGGGCTCAATTTGTATCTCATACTATGCCTGTAAGTAGATAACCTTAACATGCAATCCAACTCTATAAAGGCCACGAACACCACAAGCCATCTTGGACTCATGGTTAGACGATGATCCTTCCAGTTCGGGTGGCTAGCCCCACTGAAGGTCCCGAATCACCTGGTGCTACAATACCCATGTTCCCCCTAGGCTAATATGATCATGGTACCTCGACAACCGTTCAAGGAACACGCCCTTATGCACTAGTTATCAATAACCATGCAATACTCGAGAACCTCTAATCTACGACATATGTATGGCATAATTCTATGAATACTCTATATCCATCTCTATTCAACATTTATTATATACATCGAGTCACTGCTCGAGTTAGTCTTCCCAGTCTAGGGATTCCATACTTGTACAGTTCCCAGTAATCCCTGCATTGGCGATCTAGCGGTCCCCATATCTCTCTATGTTACTATCTATGAAACATCAATACAATACTTTTCTTGACTAAGGTAATTGAACAACATTTCATATATACTCTACAAGAGTGCTATAATCCAGGTGACAATATACTACACATACAAAAATTAATACTATAGCATCAAGTTAGATAGTTCATGTGATAAATTGAAAATAGTTAAACTTTGCACCAATATAAAATCATTCATACAGAGTTCCATATCTAAAGCATCATTGCAGAAATCTATCTCTTACATCGATCAAGTTAATACTTACATGTTATATACAGCAAATAAATATAAGTGAGATTACTCTCTTACAAAAGTCGTACGATTTTTACCATAGCTTATAAGCGATTGCTCTGTTTGATAAAATTTAGCAGAGAAACTATTATAGAAATATTGGTAAAGATCATATTCCAAACCATTATCATGAAAACACATGTGTGTGTGTATACACACACACACAAACACACACACACATCCTCTTATTTGTAAGGTATTAGTCAATTCCTTACTTTAGAAATCAAAATTTTCTAAGTTCAATTTCAATTTCAATTTCTAGTAAGGTGCTGTGTTGTGGACACATGAATACCAATATTTGGATTCCTTATTTAGTATAATTACTTGCTATACTATGTGGTTTATGGAGTTTCATATATTACTAAGTTTGCTCAATTGAAAGAAAACCAATACGACTAATACCATACATGAAAATTCAATATAAGTTCCTAGAAGTGCATGTAATATTTATTTATAACATAGAATTTAGAACTGAAATGTAGTAACCATTTAGATATTATGTTCAGTTTTGGACAACTATGTATATATATATATATATATATATATATATATATATATATATATATAAACCTTTGGACGAAGTCTCTTCCTCTTCTTTCCGTGCTTCTCTTCCCCCTCCTCTGGCTGGCCTAGGCCGGCCGCCCCTCTCCCGGCCCCCCTCCCCCCGCAGCTCCTCTCCACCCATCTTCGGTTGTCTCCCCCGATGTCAGCCCACTGGCCCCCAGAGGCGCAGGATTGGCTCCGTCTTCTCCTCCCCGCAGCCCTTCAGACCCTCCCCCCCTTCATCCCCCTCCGTATTCCCCCCCGCCGCCGGCCGTTCCTCCCACCGCTCCGCCCGGAGCCCCCCTCCCCGCTCCGGCGCCTCGGGGTGCCCCCCTTAGCCCCTCGTCGAGTTCGCCCACTGACTCCCCGCCGTTCTCCGTCCCGGCTGGCGGTTTCGATCCCCCCGGCCACCACCCACACCCCCCCGTGTTCCCGCCCTCGCCTTCAGTTCGAACTCCACTCTCCCCCCTTGGGAGACGAGAGCCTCGGCTCTGCAGTCCTCGGGCCCCTCGCCTTCCAGTCCCTCGGGCTCTCTGCCCTAGGCGCGCGTCCTGAGACGTCTCTTCTCGAACATGCGACCTGCTCCGAGAACCTACCAGCAGAGCAATCTCCCTCCTTTGCGCAGCTCCTGGAGCAGGTGGCCTCCCTCTTTGCGCAGCATTTGCGGACCGCACTCGCCCAGGGTGGGCCCCCCTCCCTTGCGCAGCCCATCCCCAATTCTTTCCCTGGCGCAGCTAAGCCCTCCCCCCTCTGCGCAATCCAGTCCACCCCCCTAGTTTACCACTCCCCCCCACCTGTCATTCATCCCCCCCTCTCCACCCCTCCCCCTACCCTCTACCCCTTGCGCGCCCCTCCTCTCCCCCTTCCCAGTACGCAGCCCACCCGCCCCCTTCCCTTGCGCAGCCCCCTCTCCATCTTCGCGCACCCCTCTCCCAGCCCTCTCGGGTACCCTCCCAGACCCATCGGGTCCCCTCCTCTTCCTTCGGCCTTTCCGTCGGCTTTTGCTGTCCCCCGGCGATCCCCAGTTCATGCGCCGTCGCGCCAGCCTCCTCTCCGGCTCATCCTTTCCTGGCGCCACCCACCCTGGGCGCCCCCTCTGCGGTGGAGGATGCTGCGGCGTACTCTCCCTCCCGTCCTCCCAGCACCGAAGCGGACCCCGTCTCTGGCCCGAACGGCGCACCACCCCCCACCATCCCCCTCTCCCCCCTTTCAGGCTGGCCTTCCCAGGCTCCCTCCTCTTCCTTTGACCCTCGCATCGGGGAAGTCCCACCACAGAGTGGCTTCTCAACTGCCCACCCCGGCCCCTCTGGCTTCTCTTCTCCAGGGCCGTCCCAGCCCTCCTACGCCGCCATGCTGCGTCCGGACCTCATCCCCTCGAAGGGCATTATCCTCCCCGATATTCCTCTACCGGACATCGATTATTCTTTAGAGTCCCAAGACCCTATCATCCCCTTCTCCGACCTGGAAGTGTCCTCGCTGTCAGCGGTATTTCCTCACACCTTTATTCTGAAATTCTCTACGGGATGCCCCAAACTCGCCAGGGTTCAAGAAGCGATCGCCAAGTGGAATCTATCGTCTGACTATCGAGTGGCCCCACTCGACCCCAAACACATCCTCCTTCACCTATCTTCGGATCGCGATCACAGGGCTGTGTGGTCCAAGGGCACAGCCAGGATCGAATCCCACCACATGAAAATCATCAAGTGGACACCGGGATTCAACACCAAAGAAGATTCAGCCACCGTGGCAGCGTGGGTTACCCTCCCTAACCTTTCCCTCATTTGCTTTGTCCCAGCGGCGCTAAGACGCATCGCCAACTCTTTCGGGACATACGTGGCCGCGGCGCCCGAGACTAGCAACCTCACCAAAGCCCACTACGCCAAAATCTGTGTAGAACTAGATCTCACATCAGAACCCCCCAACTTCATTACCATCGAGCTAGGCAACTACACCCACACCCAACAAATCCTCTACGACAACCACATACAGTTCTGCAACCACTGTCATTTAAAAGGCCACCTTCCAAGGTTTTGCCACCGCCTTCATCCAGAGCTCAAAAAGAAAAAGTCATCCAGAAAAGACAACGACCTCTCAGAGGGCAGATCTCCTAAGTCGCCCATCTTACCTCTCCCGAATTCTCACATTCGATTTGAATCCAGCCCCAACGAGCCAGCCTCCAGCGATCCCCCCAGCAGAGCTCTAATCCCTTACACTCTCCAACACATAGCGACCTCCAACCAATTTGTCATTCTCGACTCAGAGGACCCGGAGCCGGGCAGCACCCTCGAAGGCTCCTGCCCTTCCGAGCCTCAGCCCTCCTTCCCCATCTCCTCGCGAGCGATGAAGGGTATCGCCTCAGGCAGCACTGAGCAACGGTCCTCCCCCAGCGAACCGGAGGCAGACTCCACGGCCTCTCCCCCAATCGGCGCAGCACTACACCCCCCCAGCGAAAACCCAGTCGAAGATGCCCTAGCCCTCCATTGCGTGACTTTCGAAATCTTCCTCAACAAGATTCAGTCTTCATCAAGTTGGCGTACCAAAAAGACATTATTGTCATTTAATGTGACTGACAAGGCAATCAATGTCAGAGATTTTGTGTCAGTCGAGGCACGTCGAATCAAGACAGCTGGCCGTTCTGACTCAAGTCTGCATGTATTTTGAACTTCTATGTTCCTTCCTCAAGTTTGCATGAATTTTGAGCTTTCTGTCTCAAGTTGGCGTGTATTCTGAAGCCTTCTGCCCCAAGTCTGCGTGGATTTCATCCTCAACCAGTTGGCGTGGATTTCATCTCAAATTATCAGATTGGAGTACGTGGCAGACATGCCACAAATCTCTCGTATGCGTGCTCAGTAACTTGCACACGACTCATGCACGATTGCCATGTGTCCAACAGTTACAGGCCACGTCTAGTAACTGCTCATTAACCTTGCGTACGTTTGAGTCCTGCATGATTATCAACTATGCATAGATTATGAAGACAGTTATCTTTTCAGTTATTTTTGACTCTATAAATAGAGTTCCTTTTCTCATTCATTGTATAGAGAGATACATAGATATCTAAATTGCTGTCGAATTCTTGAGAGCTTTTCTTCTTCGCATCGTCTAAGGGATAAAGCGATCGTCTTCTAGATCGGATTCCTACAGTTGTATTTTCCCAGAAACACAATAAATAAAGTGAATTTATTTATGGAAAACAAATTGGCGACTCTGCTGGAGAAAACCATCTCCTCTTCTGAGATGGCAATAACTCAATGCGATGCTTCATCGGTCGGATCGACGAAGAAGGTGATGTCGATTCAGTTCAATCAACTCGCCTATGAAGAAATGCAGCGGGCTAAGGGTGGCAAGCACACTTCAGCCTCTATCACCACTGCCAAATCAAAGGGACGATCTGTCTACGTCCCTAAGAATCTGTTGGCAACCAAAGACGGTAAAGTTTCTACCACAGTGTCCATTACTAACACTGGCAAGAACTCCACTGCAGTCACGCATACTCCTGTGTGCTCGAAAACGACAGCATCCAAAAGACACGCTAACAGTGATGGCTTCTTAGCCAAATCTGTTTCCGTAGTCACGCAGTCCAGAAGTCACGCTGACAGCACTGGCTCTTTAGCCAAGCCTGTTCCAGCGTGCATTTCCAAACCTAAAAATCACGCTAACATCACTGGTTCTTTAACCAAGCCTGTCTCAGCGTGTATTCCGTATGCATCATCCACCAAGTCAGCTCTCCCTGACTCAGCATGCGTACCGAAATCTGACTTTTTTAGCCAAGACTTCATATGCTGACAACACTGGCTCCTTAGCCAAATTGTCACCAGCATATTCTAAGAAGAATAGCTCTTTAGCTATTTCTTCCTCCTTGCCAAGTTCTGCTAGAACTGGGGGTAGTCTTGCTATGGCTCCTCCACAAATGGCTCACAAAGTCCCTTCGAATAGGAACAACTCTTTAGTTGTTTCTTCTGCTCCTGTAGTGTTTACTTCAGGAATAGCTTTGGCTGACAACTTTGTTAGTCAAAGAAAAGGAAATAGTCTTTTGACTACTCTTCCTTCTGGACATTCTATATCTCAAAACTTGAACAAGTCTAAAAAGAAACATTTCTTAATGTCTTCTTCTACGACTTCTTCAAATTGGGCACAGAATTTGTCTCTACAAAATGGTTTGTTACCGACTCCTAATCAAGGGGATGGTTCAACTCTTTCTTCTCTGCAAATATCCAGATCAATGGAAGGAAAACTTCAAGTATCAAAGACCAATGTTTTACCTCCAACAGATCTAAGAACGAAACTTAATCAATCCCGTTTGGGAAGCACTTCTGGTGTTAAGAAACCATACCAATCGGGAACAAAAGTAAGAGATCCGGATGCAGAATATGCCAGAAATTATGTGGCTCAGATTAATCACTCTTTGTATAATCAAGAGCCATCAAGACCCAAGAACAGGAAATACATTCCTAAAAATACACAAAGATTGTTCTCAGATATACCTCAATCTTCACATATAGATTTACGAGAACATCTTCAACAAAAGAGGAGGAATAATTCTGTGTCAATGGATCATGACCATGCTGATCATGAATGTGACTTCCAGCCAAGGGTCATAATTCAATACAGATGTCAAACTAAACGACAATCTGTCTTTAATCGGATTCAGTGTGAACCTATGCCTGATGAAGATGAACCTCTGTTCGCCTCTATCAACATGACCTCTCGGGATACTGGGGGTAGAACTGATAGTCCAGATGGAGTATATAGAGGCACCAGATCAAGAGTCATGGCTTCTAATCAAAGAACTTCGATTTCTGAAGATTATTCTGAATTTCTTGGAGAATCTAACTTCCCACCTCTTCCTACTGGGGGTAGTTCTCCTATAAATGACTTTGATACACAAAGCAATGATTTAGAACATACAACATCCACTAATTCATCAATAATCCCTCGTACAGTCACAATCTATATGGTGGATGGAAATACTGAATTGAACAATGAACCTTCTTCTTCGATGACTCCTCAAGATCAAAGAATTGCTTCTTTGGAACAGCAAATGAAATCTATGGCTAATACTATGAAGTCGATGTATGAACTTATGGCAGCCCAGATGCAAAATCAACAGACTGTACCTGAAGCCATACCAATTGACACTGGTGTAAGTCCAGTACATGTTCCTCCAGCAGTACAATCCAATACTCCTGGGCAAGCTCAACCAGTTCCTAGTCACTCGAGAGCTGGGGGTAGTGCTTATAATGCTGTTCCTCCTCCTAACTATTCTCTACAAGCTACAACTCCATAATCTTCCGGAGTCATTACTGAAGAATTGAGGAATCTCCGAACCCAATTTGAGGCATTCAAACAAAAAGATGGTTTACAAAGGTTAGGTATCAAGCAACCTTATCCAATAGAATGAAAGCATGTATCATATCCTCCTAAATACAAGTCTTCTACTATCTCATTCTTTGATGGAACCACTTCTCCGAGTCAGTTTATCAATCATTTTGAAGTGATGACTGACCAGCTGCAACCAAGCGATGCCCTCCTTACTCGGGTGTTTGTCGGATGTCTCAAGGGAACGATTTATGAATGGTATAGAAGTCTCCCTGATGGGTGTATTACCTCATTTGCCGGCTTCAAACAAATGTTTCTTGAACGGTTTTATGAAGGGCTCAATGATATGACTATGTCTGCTCTTATAAGAATCAAACAGAAAAATAATAAAAGCACTGAAAGCTTCATTGAAAGATTTCGAAGAGAAGCTCTGAAGATGCCCCTCGGAACTCCCGATGCTGTCACTATCGACACTTGCAAGTCGAATCTCTTACCAATCATCAGCATGTGGACAGGATCCACTCAATTCCAAGATTGGCCTTCCTTCATCGTCAGTGCCAAAGCTGCCGAAGTCAGTGCCGAGACTTTCAAAGGTCTGGGGGTACACATGAATCCCAATGAATCAGGTCAAAATACTAACAATAGTACGCGACCTAACAATCGTAAAGGAAAAGAGACTCTCGAAGTCAATCTCCAGAGCAAAAATCAAGAAGTAATATCTGCCCAAGCTACCCCAGCTCCAACAAATCAACAACCAAGAGCACCTCGTCCCAAAGAAGAATACTCTTTTGACGACGATAACGTCCTTGGTATCTTTGAATGTCTACTTAAAGGTAATAAAATACAATTACCTGAAATCAAGAAACCCGATGAAGCTGGTGAGACAGATCATCCTAAATACTGTCCATACCACAGAATATTGGGTCACACAGTTCGTACAAGTTATGTACTGAAAAGAAAGATCCAGGAAATGATCAAATCTGGAGCTATCACTCTTACTCCGAAAGAGAAGACCGTCACCTCCAACGTCGTCTCTATGCAATTCAGAGATTTTCCTCCTCAACTCCTTGAAAGCGAGATCGTTCCTATTCCCAAGGCAACTCTTGAAATAGTAAATATTCCTTCTCCACAGTCTGAGGATTTAGTACCGATCACTATGGAAACAGGAGAAATCATATGAATTCATCCTGATCTAGTGGCAGATTTTGAAGCTCCTCATCTTCAAAAGGCTACTTCTCTAAAATCTAAAAAGGCTGAAAAAACTAAGTCATGTCATATGACTTCTTTCGGATCTACTTCTGACACAGAACCAAAAGATAAAGCAGAAGCACTTGCTGGTGCTACTAGAACAGGGAAACATTATCTAAAGGATTATTCCAAGAGTCCTGAAGATACTCCTGATAGTCTTGAAAATACTCCTGATATCTCTCCAGCTGACAAAGATACTCCTGATGTTCCTCATGAGGAAGAATTATCCACTGTACCTGTTCTTTCAACTACACCGGTTGTACCTATTCCTTCCAAGCCCACAGCACTTGAGAAAGGCAAATAACAAGCTCGCTTCGATAAACCAATCAGGAAGTCCCCTCCCCTTGGACTTCAGAAGCCTTATAACTTTGACATTTTAGCTCAACTCGCTAGTACTCCAGCTAGAATGTCCCTCTTTGAACTTCTACGTCTTTCTAAAGAGACTCGGGAGACATTAAGTGAAGCACTTCTTCAGGCTGACTCTTGTCTTGCACAATTAAAGAAGCCAGATGAAGAACCTGTTACTTGCTTTCATTGCAATAATGTATTGGAGATCATCCCAAATATCACCTTTACACAAGATGATATGCTACTGGAGGATAATCGACATGATCGGCCTCTCTACTACACTGGTTATATCGATACGATGAAGATAGATCGCATTCTTATTGATCCAGGGTCTGCTTTAAGCATAATGCCAAAGAGTCTGCTGGATGAATTAAAAATCCCTCTTCACAAGCTTTCCAAGACGGTTACTACTATCTTAGGATTCAATCAAAGCCGAAGCGAGCCTTTGGGAAAAATTCATCTGAAACTTCAGATAGGCAATTTCAGATCCAAAGTCACTTTCTATGTGATCGAGATCGTGGGATCTTATAATCTTCTTCTGGGAAGACCCTTTCTTCATAAAAATAATGTGGTGCCTTCTACTCTTCATCAGTGTTTTAAATACATTGACAGCAATGGAAGAGTACAAAAGGAAGTTGCTGATATAAATCCTTTCCGTGGGGTTGAAGCTTATTTCAATGATTCCCGGATGTACAAAGAAGAGTATACAAGGGTGATACAAGCTATGGAGAAAGAGGATCCGCAAAGTGAGACCTTGATAATTCCTGTTAAAGGTTGAACTACTCAGCAACAGTCTCCTAAACCCTCTGGAGAAGGTTCTTTCATTATTCCAGTGAGCGGACGGATCTCTCCATTACCTCAGTCGTCTACTCAAGATACACTGATCATTCCTGTCAGTGGGCGTACTACAGTTCCTGTATCTTCACATATAAAACAGGATACTCTGGTTATCCCTGTTGGAGGGCGGACTACTTTCCATCCCAAGCTTCAAGGGAGCTCACCTCTTCTGAGCCATTTGTAATCGATCTTAATCAAAACAAAACCCCTCCTCGTTCTTCTTCTCCCCCTTTAGTCATTGATTTGGCTAAGATTTCTAAGGTTTAATCTCCTTCTGATGTAAATACTACTACTTTTGAATTTAATGAAATATCTCCGTCTTTGCAGTATATTGATGTGTGTAATCATGTTCATAGTTATTTGTATTTGTTAGATGACTTGAGAACAATAACCATAGGAGTTGTACAGACTTTTCATACAGGGGTATCCCTAGAATCAGTACAAACTTCATACTTTTTGGTTCCTCGTAGAAAGCCAGGAGATATTCCAATATTCTTCTACAAAGGGCCCCAGAATCCTTCTGATTTGGAAGACAATGACAAAGACAATGATACTGGAAGGTTACAATTACGTCGTTATAGTCAGCAATCTAAAGACATTATCAAAAATATGGGCTATGACTTCAGAACTGGCCTCAGTGATGGAAGAGGAAGAAAAATGCCTGTTCGGATTCCTTCTCTGAAATATGGAAGGGCAAAATACGGATTGGGTTATATTGCTCCTACTCCCTTTATCAATACTATCCATGAAGATCCAGAATCTGACGAAGATAAGAGATCTGATTCTTCTAGTACCACCTCTTGGGATTCTGATACAAGTATCGGTGACTTCCACTACAATATTCTGTCTTCCAACATGGTCTCCGTTGACGGTTCTGAAGAAAATAATGAAAACGAAAACGAATTTGAAATCTTACCTGAATCAGAACAATGGGCCCAAAGGTTAGATAATCAATGGGAGTTCCGATTTGAGCAAAAAGAACCTCCGACTGAAGACAAACTCGTTCAAATAGATGTTGGTGAAGAGGGATCCCCCAAACCAATATTCATTAGTGAAAGTCTTTCAGAAACTGATAAGCAAGACATGATCAAACTTATTCGTGAATACATCGATGTCTTCGCTTGGAGTTATGAGGATATGCCAGGACTTGATCCACAGATCGCAACTCACAAACTCAATATCATGCCGAATGCTAAACCGGTCAAACAACAACAGCGACGATTTCGTCCAGACATTATGGATGCAATTGAAGCCGAAGTCAATAAACTCATGGCTTCTAGGTTTATTAGAGAGGAACAACATCCCGATTGGGTGGCTAATATAGTTCCTGTCCTTAAAAAGACTGGCAAGATCAGAGTATGCATAGACTACCGCGATCTCAGGCATGTCCTAAAGATGAATTCCTTCTACCAATTACTGATGTTATGATCGATAATACCTGTGGGTTTGAACGGATGTCATTCATGGACGGGTATTCTGGGTATAATCAGATTAAAATGTTTCCAGATGACGAGAAACACACTTCTTTCAGAACGCTGATCGGTACATACTGTTATACAGTTATGCCATTCGGTCTCAAGAATGCAGGAGCAACTTATCAACGAGCCATGAGCACTATATTCCGTGAATATTTGCAGAAAACAGTCGAATGCTATGTTGATGATATTGCAGTCAAAAGTCGACAAAAAGAGGATCATATCCAAGATTTGAAGACTATTTTTGATCTAATGCGTAAGCATCAATTAAAGATGAACCCTACTAAGTCGTTCTTAGGCGTCTCTAGTGGCAAATTTCTCGGCTTCGTCATTACCTCGAAAGGTATACACATAGATCCCGAGAAGATCAAAGTCATCCAAGAGATGCGTCCTCCACGCACCTTAAAAGAGCTACGAAGATTTCAAGGAAGGATCGCTTATATCAGGAGATTCATCTCTAATCTTTCAGGACACTGCAGACCATTCAATAAACTTATGAAGAAAGGTATTTCTTTTGTCTGAAATGATGAATGTCAAAAAGCATTCGATGATATAAAACAATATTTGATGAGCCCTCCAGTATTGGTACCTCCTGTCTCAGGAATACCGTTCCTTCTATATACCCGAGCAACGAGTCATTCATTGGGTGCATTGCTCGCTCAAAAGAATAAAAAAGGTCATGAACAAGCCATTTACTATCTCAGTCGTACCATGACCGGAGCTGAACCTCGATATTTATCGGTCGAAAAAGAATGTCTGGCCCTTATGTTCGCTGTCCAAAAAACACGACATTATATCATTGGCCAGACCATTCATGTCATTTCCAGGATCAATCCTATACGGGTCATAATGAAGAAACCAAGTGTTTTAAATTCTCGATTGGCTAACTGGAGAATCTTACTTGCTCAGTATGATATGCACTATATCCCTCAGAAATCGGTCAAAGGACAAGCTTTAGCTGATTTTCTGGCTGCTCATTCAATTCCAGAAAATTCAAAACTCTACGATGAAATCCTAGATGAAGTCCTAGACTCAAACTAAATTGCTGAAGAAGATCCTATTTGGCGTCTATTCTTTGATGGAGCTTCAAGAATAGGTCCTAATGGTGACATTGTCGCTGGGGTTGGAATCGTTCTTGTGTCGCCAGAAGGTCTTGCTATCCAAAGAGCTTATTCTCTCGATCAACCATGTTCAAACAACGTAGCTGAGTATAATGCACTGCTTATTGGTCTTCAACTCGCTAAATATCTGAATATTCAACATTTGGAAGCGTATGGAGATTCTAAACTCATTGTCAATCAAATAAGGGGTACTTATGAAGTTCGCCATCAAGATCTGGTTCCTTATCATAGATCGGCTATATCTATGGCTTCTTCATTTGAAGGATTCTTCATCGAGCATGTTAGACGAGCATGTAACACAGAAGCTGATGCTCTTGCTAATCTTGCAGCGGTGTTAGCTATTCCGATTAGACGTCAACAAATGATTGTTGTTTGCAATCGAGAATTATTTTATCTCGAAAACAATCTAACTCTAGGACTTCCAGTTGACATTGAAGAATCAACATCTCATGATAACAATACAACAAGAGGATTTGGATTAAGTCGTAAATCATTATCATCCTCATCTGATTCTAGTATGGAATTCACCTTCAGTAATTTAGCTGGGACTCAGAATACGGATAAAACTTCCTTTCTTAGATTTCTTATTGTATGATATTCTTCCAGATAATCCGAGTGAGGCAGCATCTATCAGACGACGATCACTCAGATTCTATTACAATCATACTACAAAAACCTTATATCGTCGAGCTTATGATGGTTTACTTCTTCGATGTGTTGCCGGTAGTGAAGCCCAACAAATTATCCGTAAAGCACATGATGGAATTTGTGGAGCACATCAGCCTGGACCAAAACTTCAAGACCGTATTCGACGTATGGGTTATTATTGGCCTACTATGGTATCAGATGCCATCGAATATGCAAGGAAGTGTAAAGCTTGTCAAAACCATACGGATTTTATTCATCAACCCTCAGAATTTCTACATCCAACGGCAGTATCATGGCCCTTCGAAGCTTGGGGCATGGACATTATTGGCCCGATCAATCCGCCGTCATCAAAAGGTCATCGGTTTATTCTCGCAATAATCGATTATTTCTCCAAATGGGCCAAAGCTATTCCTTTATCTGAAGTCAAAACTTCTAATGTTATCAACTTTATCAAGCATCATGTCATCTACAGATTTGGTGTTCCTCGACGCATTATTCATGATAATGGACCATAATTCGTCAGCCAGAAATTTACTCGATTCTGTGACGATCATCGGATCAACAATGTGGCTTCTACCGCATATAATTCGGCAGCTAACGGATTAGCAGAAGCTTTCAATAAGACCATCATCAAACTCTTAAAGAAGTTTGTTTCTACTAACAAACGTAATTGGAGTGAGAAACTTGGTGAATGTTTGTGGACTTACCTCACTACAGTTCGTAATGCTACTAGATGTACACCTTTCTCTCTGGTGTATGGATGCGAAGCTATTCTTCCATTAGAGATTCAAATTCCTTCTTTAAGGATAGTAATCGCTAATGAACTTACCACCGAGAATAATGATCGTCTTCGACTTCAGGAATTAGAAGCTCTGGATGAAAAGCGGTTATCTGCTCAACAGAATATCGAATTCTATCAAGCTAGAATCTCAAGAGCTTTTAACAAGAAAGTTAGAGTTCGAGCATATCAAAAAGGAGAACTTGTTCTTACAGTCAGACGTCTGATGACTATGACGCACATGAGTAAAGGCAAGTTCGATGCAAAATGGGAAGGTCCATTCATTGTGAATAAAGTCTTTTCTAATGGGGCATATCAGCTTACCACTTTGGATGGTAAAGTCACTATGGTGCCCATTAATGGCAAATTTTTGAAGAAATATTATGTGTAATATTTTCATCTGTCAAGATTGTTCTCCTATCATTCCCCAGCTAGTAAAAATACCAAAGTTATTGTTCTTTACAAGAATCGTTTCGATATCTTTTATCCCCAGTGGAAATAGATATTCTATTTTATATCATTTTCTTAGCAAATTTGATATCTAGAAAATTACGTCCATATTACCTCTGAATTTTCTATCTCAGTATCATATTTATGAAAATGATATCTAGTCTTTTAATTCTCGAGTCCAAAGATCATGAAAAATTGAGTTCAAAGATATTTTTATGTCTGAATTCTATTTTTTCTAATCAGTATTTAAACTAAGATCATCTCTGGTTTAATATCATCTGATAGAATTACAAAGTTCATTTGTATATTCTATTCTATTGAAATGTGTCATGTATTATTTACCTCTGAACATATTTTCTATGAATACATCATTATCAAAACGGCAAAGTCATCATTTGCTTCGATATAGGAGTTTTGCACGGGATCCTAAACCGCATAGAATCCCAACAGCCCAATCATTTCAGAAGAAATCTTTCCCTGAATCATCTCAGCGTGACTAAATTCATTTTATCATCTCGATTTCAAAGTATTTCGAAATAATTTATCATTTTTTGAAAACTTTGAAGGGGGTTTTGTAGGCCTCAAAAATGAAGTCACGCTGAGTTAATACAGCCTGTCAGAACAATGTCTAAAATATAAGCTGAGTTCTATCAGACAATTTCCTCAAATATACGCAGAGTTTAAATGGTACACAGAGACAGCTCATCATTTATCAGAGTGTCATTATGACTGACAGCACGACAGTCAAAGAATATCTCCTCGTATGCCACGTATGCACGGGACTCGAGAGATCTCAGCCGACTATTGCGTGACTTTCGAAATCTTCCTCAACAAGATTCAATCTTCATCAAGTTGGCGTACCAAAAAGACCTTATTGTCATTTAATGTGACTGACAAGGCAATCAATGTCAGAGATTTTGTGTCAGTCGAGGCACGTCGAATCAAGACAGCTGGCCATTCTGACTCAAGTCTGTGTGTATTTTGAACTTCTATGTTCCTTCCTCAAGTTTGTGTGAATTTTGAGCTTTCGGTCTCAAGTTGGCGTGTATTCTGAAGCCTTCTGCCCCAAGTCTGCATGAATTTCATCCTCAACCAGTTGGCGTGGATTTTATCTCAAATTATCAGATTGGAGTACGTGGCAGACATGCCACAAATCTCTCGTATGCGTGCTCAGTAACTTGCACACGACTCATGCACGATTGCCATGTGTCCAACAGTTACAGGCCACGTCTAGTAACTGCTCATCAACCTTGCGTACGTTTGAGTCCTGCGTGATTATCAACTATGCATAGATTATGAAGACAGTTATCTTTTTAGTTATTTTTGACTCTATAAATAGAGTTCTTTTCTCATTCATTGTACAGAGAGATAGATATCTAAATTGCTGTCGAATTCTTGAGAGCTTTTCTTCTTCGCATCGTCTAAGGGATAAAGCGATCGTCTTCTAGATCGGATTCCTACAGTTGTATTTTCCCAGAAATACAATAAATAAAGTGAATTTATTTATGGAAAACAAATTGGTGACTCTGCTGGAGAATTTATTTATGGAAAACACCCACCTGGCATTTGTTGACGATTTACTTATCTTCTCTTCTGGGGATGTCGGGTCGATGGAAGTGGTTCACAACATCCTAAAGCGGTACTCCAGATGCTCTGGCCAGAAAATTAACCATTCCAAGAGCGTTATTTACACCCACCACAGCATCAAAATCGAGAATGCTACCAGTCTTACCAACCTCACTTCCTTCTCGGTGGCTCACCCTCCCTTCAACTACCTTGGCTGTCCCCTGGTGTACGGGAGATCCAACGCCAGCATCTTCGAGAACCTCATCACCAAAATCAAGAACAAAATTGAAGGTTGGCAAAACGCCACCCTATCCCCCGGCGGCAAAATAATCCTCATCAAACATGTGCTCAACTCCGTCCCCATCCACACCTTAGCGGCTTGTTCCCCGACCAAGAAGGTCCTCGCGTCGATCGAGCAGATCTTTTACAAGTTCTTCTGGGGCCACAATGATGGTCAAGACAAACACCACTGGGCCAGCTGGGATGCCATGGCCAACCCGATTGCGACCGGCGGGCTAGGATTCACCAAACTCAATCACATCGTCAAAGCCTTCTCTATGAAACTGTGGTGGAAATTACGCACGAGCGTAAACCTATGGACCAGGTTCATGAAGGCCAGATACTTCAAACACATCCATCCAGTGATGGCCAGAGCCAATAGCAGATCCTCAGCGGCTTAGCGCCGTATTTTACGGGGCCGCGATTTGGCTGAGCCGGCGATAAGACTCCATCTGGGCGACAGCAAGGCCAATCTCTTCCTGGAAAGATGGATCGGTGACAGCCTTATCCCGAATATTTTTGGATATCCTAGCAACAGCAGGATCAAAGACCTGTGGAACCCCACTAATAACGAATGGAATTGGGACCAGATTCGCGATTGGTCCGGCAACGAAACGGTCGACAGCATTCGTCAGCAAGGACTTACTATTGGTCCCGACGCGGATGAGCTGAGATGGTCGCTGGAAGCTTCAGGAGTTTTCTCTGTGCGATCGGCACGAGCTGCGATCCATGAGAACGGCCAAGAGCACTTCATTGCGCGATACTGGCAATCGTGCATCCCAAAGAAATGGTCCTTCCTCCTGTGGAGAGTCATGAGAAAGAAATTGCCTACAGATGAGATACTTAACTCCATCGGCTTTTGCCTGGCGTCAGCTTGTAATTGTTATGACGAGAGGCAGACGGAGACTATTGACCACATCTTCCGGGAGGGAAGCCTCCCTGACCAAATCTGGAGCATCCTCAACCGCATCTACAACATCACTACAGGAGACGGGCGCTTTAACGATCTCCTGGCCCTCTGGGGAGTCACGTCCCACGGCCATCAGATCGTAGCAGCGGCTGCCACCTGGGTACTTTGGAAGAATCGCAACAAAGCGAGATATGAGGGCTACCAATACTCCGTCGAGCAGCTAATTCGAGAAATCCAACGGCAATGTCGCAAAAGGAGCTCCCTGTGCTCCCCCAGCCCACCAGCATTCTGGCAACCATTATCCAGTTAGTTTTGGCGGGCACGGTTGCCCCCCGCCTTTTTGGTGTTTTTTGGCTTTTTGCCTTGTTCTCTCTTCAGGCTTCGGCATTTTGAGCCTTGATTAATAAAATGAGGGGGTTCTTAAAATATATATATATATATATATATATATATATATATATATATATATACCTTGATTAATAAAATGAGGGGGTTCTTAAATATATATATATATATATATATATATATATATATATATATATATATATATATATACATATTGTGAAACCCATAATTTGTATTTATTAATTAGATAATGTTTTGGTAGTATTAATATTAACGTTTTCAAAATTATTATTATAATTATTATTATTAATTATTTTTGAGTGCAAAAGATTTTGGAAAAAAAAATTATAAATTGGATCCTTGATTTTCGGACCCAGACCCGAGTCCGAGCCCAGACCAGGCCTGAGCCCGTATCCAATCCCCTTTCTTATTTTCTAAATCTTGGTTAACTAATATTTATTAAAATAAAAATAAAAATATATAATAAAACATTTGGGCTGGTCCCGAAGGACCAGCAACTTCTACCTAGTAACTGGTAAACCCTTCCTATTCTAACTCCCCACTTAACTCTCATAACTCCCAACTCTTCCGCTCCTCTCACACACTTCCCCATTTCCCTTATTTACTCTCCCCTCTCTTTCCATCTCCCCACTACTTCACAGAGAAGAGAAATAAACTTAGCTCTCTCTCTCTCTCGTACTCTCCTCTTTTTCCACGATTTCAGCAGAGAAGCAACAAACTTCTCTTTCTCACTCTTTATTCTCAAACCTCTCTTTCTCATCCCCTTATCTTCTCTTCCCCTCTGGAGCAAAACCCACCTACCCGAGCCCTATCCCCAATTTTCCCCGCGCCGATTTCCTTCCGGCCACCCCGATCTCGGCTGCGGCTCGACCGCCCTGTCGCCACCCTCCGCCGAGCGGCCGTCCAGCGCGCATCCCGCGCGGCCAAGACCGGCGCACCCCCGGACCCCGACCCCCTGTGCTGCACACTCCCGGCGCTGTCCCCTCTCCCGCGGCTTCCTCTCCCGGCCCGCCGGCCGAGCCCGACCGGCTCCCCCGCGCCCCTTCTGTCCCCGAGGCCGCCGCCTCCTCCTACAGCGCGACCCCAACGCTGTCCCCTCCTCCGGCCACCTGCCGCCGCTGTCCGGCAACCCCGCGGCCAGCGCCCTTCTCCGGCGAGGCGCTGCCCTAGCCGCCCTCTCCCGCGGATCCCCTCTCTCCCGCAGACTCTTCCGCCCCTCTTCGGTGCGTGGTTGAGTCTGGATCTGTAAAGTTTTGCTGTCCGGGATTCGCGACGTTGCTGTCCAGATCTGCGACCTGCTGCCGAACTTCGTTTTGGGTTTTTCCTAAGATTTTCCCGTGGCTCCCCGCCAACGGAATTTGGTAATTTCTTGGTAATCACAGTAGTTCGTCCCTCCCGTAGAGTCGGTGATGAAATCGGTCCCCGGATTTCCTTCGGGAAATCCGGTTAGCTGCGTTATATTTTCGATTAGCTATGTTAGCGTATGTTCCTGTGTTTTATCTGCTGGTTTGGTGTGAATTGGTTGGATTATGGGATTCCCGAACATTTCGGGAAATTCGGTGGATTGGAATTATTTTCTGTGGCTTGGGATTATTTTGGTGGATTTATTCTGTGGGATTATTTTGGGTTGGAAATATTTGCAGATTTTTCGTGGCGCATTTTCCAGTTTTGGGTTTGTCCCGAAATAGAGGAAGTGCTGCCCAAATTTTTACAAAACTATATTTATATTGATTTCAAATTGGCTTTCGAAAATGAATTTCTAAACTGATTTTTTGGGCGACGACCGTACCGGTCTGTGGGCCCCGGCAAAATGCAAACGCACCGGTCCGACCGGACGTTGTGGTATTAGCCGAATTTTAAGGAATGGACCGAGTCTGAGACTCTTAGCTTTCTTTTTAATTATTTTAATTAATATCTAGGCTATTTATTATAGTTATTTAATTTTTGCACTTTATTTATTAATTAAGTCATTTTCGCTTAATTGATGTAAAAGAAAATTGTACAGGGCATAAGCCCACCCTAGGACCATTAGCTGTGCCATTGTATTGTGTAGCATAATTTTATTTTATTTTCTGGTGGATGTGATTTGAGTGGTTGTGATTAGACGCATAATCGTAGCTAGAGCGTAATTTACTGATTAATTAAGAATTAATTAATATGGATAAAATATTAGAAAATAACTAGTTCACGATTTATCACTAAAGGAAAACTGTATTTTTATATGTATATTACAAAAACTCAAAGTTTTCCAAAGTTAAATTGATTCTCGTGTATTTCCAAATAATCCAATTAACCGGCTTAATCAACGCACGTAGTTGCGACGTAATCGTTAGCTGTAGATTAATACAACATAAAACCTGACTAGGACATGACTACTAGAGATTGCAACTAGCACACTTAGTCTGGTTATTCAAGGTTCTAAGTCGAGTTCTCAACTGTAGGAACTCGAAGTTACAACTGACGTTCCTCCTCGGTACGACTCGTCTATCCAGTCATTCTAAAACAAAGGCAAGTACAGTTATGTCTATTTGGTAATTTATCTAGTAATTATTTTATTGCAATTTTAAACCACATTGCTACACGGAACTCTCCTAGAGTTCGAATATTGACTCATTGATTGAATCTGATTGACTCGGGATATTGGGGGAGTAGTGTAGCGTCTATGACCAATACCCCTATATTGCATCATTGATTGTGCGAGCTGATTCCTCCTATACACGAGGATAGGCCGGACCGTATCATTAGGATATAATTGAATCATCCCAAGCCGGTCATAGTTCGTTACCTACTCAAATCACATTGTTTTCAATTGTAGAATTGTGAAAAATATTGTTAAAGTATTTCAAATTGTTTAACATTGCAAATTTTAAATTATTATTTGAATTATTGGATATTCGTAATTGTACTTTGCTCCCTCCTGACTGAAGACAACATTTTAGGTAACACTGAGGATGACGAGCTATACTATAATAGCTACTACGACCCGGTTCTCTGCGACGGTACCGGAGCCGTCTCTGGAGGACGCTGATCCTGGGACTGCTGAACCTGATGTTTAGATAGTTCTTCCTTTATGCATTTTCTTCTTTATTTGGAGTTTGTAGTTTTATTTTGGTATTTCCTTTCACAGTTGTACTTCTGAATATTTTATTAAACAAAGTTTCAAATTCCGAATAGAACAGTTGTGACAAATGTACTTGTGTTGTTGTGAATACCTACAATGGAACAACTTACTGCCGCCGTCTCAACAACGGTGCAGGCTGGGCATGATCCGATTTGACCCAAAAAATTGGGACCGGGTCGTGACATATTTTTAGTGGTGGCCCATGCAGGTCAGAACAACAACTTAGGAAAACAACTTAGAAACAATTAGAACACTAGAACATCAATTTGTCACAACATAGGACCGAAATATATTATAAATAAATATTTTTGTTTGATTATAGACTGGTAGGATACCTTGCTTATGTATGCATCCTAAACCTTCCAGAGAATGACCATTGACCAAATCCTACTGGCGATGAGGTGTCATCTCCAGATCATACCCCATCTCCTCAACCAAGCCCAGGGTCCTTTCCCTCGCGGCTGTTTGACCGTCCTCATGGTGCACCCAGTGAAGTTTTCCCTACACTGGCAATTCCTACCTCATCTCAAACTGAGTTGCATTTCCTCGGTGGAGTATTCATTTTGTTGCCCCACCAGTACCAGCAATCATCTTCCAAATGGTTGTCCTATTTCAAGAAATCCTGGAGTTCCAGAAAGCTCAAGATGAAGCCCAGCAGGAACAGATGAATATCACGAGAGAAGACATAAAGAACGTCATGATGTAGCCTTAGTTATCCCCAACCAAGTTAGAACAGAACTTTTATCCTAGGAAGGATACCCCTGAATCTAGAAGATATTTGGGTCCCATCAAGTACTCTCCGGCAGTCTTGTCGTAAGAAGCTTTGGGCTTGTAACTATTGCAAGAGGCCTGGTCATCAGACCGTTAGTTGCCGCAAGAGTTTGGGACAATATTTGGCATATGGATCTGCTAAACATCGGGTAAAGGACTGCCCTTATCTTTCTATCAAACCAGAGCTCATATCCCAGCAACACCTGTTAGGCCACAACCTAGGGACCCTCTTTCTATCCAGCAGACTCTGCCCCTTACAATAAGACATGATGCATACTCGAGGTTCATAGAAAAGGGAGCAGTTGGAGGCTGCTCATGCAGAACCATGAAGAATAGGACCTAGAACCACTGAATAGCATCATCTTTTTGGAAGTTGTAACAGGATGTCCTTAGATCAAACATAAGAGTTTTTGCTGTAATTCTCCACATGAATAGAAATTTTTAGTTACACCCTCATGGCAGATGTTTTCCCTGATAGTCTTCCCGGATTATCCCAGATCTAGACACAGAATTCACCCCTGACCTAGTCCCTGACTCTTTCCCTAAATTCTAAAGGATGTTACAGAGTCAACCCGAAGGTGGCCAAGAAGATGAAGGACCAGATCAATGAAGGCTCTAGGATTTATTCAGGGTGGAATTTCACCTTAGGGAACACCTATCTTGTTTGTGCCCAAGAAGGATGGAGCAACGGATGTGCATCGATTACCAGACACCAAAGAACAAGTACTCTCTGCCCGGATCGAGGATCTGTTTGATCTGTTTGTGTGGAGTTAGGGTGTTTCGAAGTTTGACTTAAGATCTGACTACCATCAAATCAAAGTCAGGAAGGAGGACACTTCTAAGACGGCATTCAACACCAAGTATGGATTCTTGGTCATGTCGTTTGGACTAACAAATGCTCCTGCTGTGTTCATAAATCTCATGAACAGAGTTTTTCATGAGTATTTGAATCAGTTTATCTTCTCCATAGATAACGTTCTGATATATTCGAAGACTGAAGAAGAGCATGAAGAACATCTGAGGAAAGTTCTGGAAACTTTGAAGAAAAAGAAGTTTTATGGTAAGTTATCTGAACGTGGATTTTCTTTGACAAGGTGGATTTTTGGCCATGTTGACAAGAGAAGAAATTTCGATGGAAGATAGCTGCTGTTGGAAAGTGGTATACCCCAAGTTCAATTCGGAAGGTTCTTGAACTTGGCCGGCTACTATCAGAAGTTCGTGAAGGATTTTGCCAAGATTGCTGAGCCAATAACGAAGCTCACCTGGAAGAATGAAGAGTTCATCTGAACAAAAAGTTTACCAGACGACATTGAGGAGCTGAAGAAGAGACTTACCACTACACCAATCCTTGCGCTACCCGCAGGAACCGGTGGGTTCTCAATTTACAGTAATGTCTCTGGAAAGGACTGGGCTGCGTTCTTCAACAACATGGGAAAGTAATTGTTTACACATCTAGGCAACTACAGACTCTTGAGAAGAATTATCCCACACCTAATTTGGAATTTGCTGCAATTATCTTTACTTTGAAGCTATGGAAGCATGATTTTTATGGAAAGGGAGTGAAATATATACGGACTACAAAAGTCTGAAATATGTCTTCACTCAGAAAGGGCTAAATGTTAGACTAAGAAGATGGCTGAAGCAGATGAAGGACTTCGACATCAACCTGCAGTACTATTCAGGTAAGGATAATGTGGTCGCTGATGCACTTAGTCGATACCAGTGCCGATGTTCTTAACCAAGGAGTGGCACCTACTAGAAGACGTTGAGAAGTTTGGATTGGAGGTTATACTACCTGGAGATAGAAGGACGGAGCTGGATGCTGATTCAGTATTGATGAAGTTCGAGGCTGATGGACAAAATCAAGAGGACGTAGTTTCAAAACGAGGCACTTTGCAGGCTTAGAGATCAAGTGTTGGCAAGAACACTTGAGGGTTTCTAAATTGATCAGCAGTGGAACTCTGAAGAATGGTACGAGACTCTCCGTATCGGCTGACAAACGGAGGAACAAGTTGATGAAAAAAATGCACCATTCGCAGTATTCCATAAATTCGGAGTAGAAGTAGAAGCATATGACAATGAACTTTGAGTAAGGATTGCCTTGTTCCCAAGGAGGGAAGGGCACCAATTGGATTATAGTGGACCGACTGACTAAGTCAGCACATTTTATTTCCCTTCAAGTTGGTTTATCTACTAAGAAGTGGGCAACATTGTACGAGAGGCACATCTACCAGATTCATGGAGTACCGCGGGACGAGCAATCAGAGAGGTCAATCCAGACGCTTGAAGATGTATTGAGATTTTGCGTCTCGGAATTTGGTATGTCTTGGGAAAACCAAATTGCATTTGGTAAAGGTTCTCCTACCAGAGGAACAATCAGTTTCGACGGAGCTGGAAATTGAGGCCAGCTCAGACGTTACATTTCGGATCCGAGTCACATTTTGGATAATTCAGAACTGAAGTTTGGAATCAACCTTTCAGTGCCAGAGAAACCAGTTGCAAGCTTAGTCAGAGTTAAGAAGAAGATTAGAATTTGAGCCATCACTTAAACTCCTATTTTCTTATCTTTTCGTTCTAAACTTGACTGATGCTGACGAAGTTAGCCTAGTTTTGCAAGCTATCTCTTTATCAAGCTTGATCATGACAGTATTTTATTGGGTGCACCCACTAATATATTGTCTAATCAGGACCGGTGCATGATGGTCTGATCAACCTCGTGTACTTTGGTTCGCTTTTGTATTTTTCTGCATGGATGATATCATAAATGAAACTTGTCCCTAAACCGTCTCATCCACAACTGCCTTGGAAATTCTTATTTTTGGACTCTAGTTACAGGCGCAGTACCCGTACCTGTTTGATCTGAGGTTTTTCCTAACCTATCCTTTAATTTCGAGGACGAAATTTCTAAGGAGGGAAGATTGTGAAACCCATAATTTGTATTTATTAATTAGATAATGTTTTGGTAGTATTAATATTAACGTTTTCAAAATTATTATTATAATTATTATTATTAATTATTTTTGAGTGCAAAAGATTTTGGAAAAAAAAAATTATAAATTGGATCCTTGATTTTCGGACCCAGACCCGAGTCCGAGCCCAGACCAGGCCTGAGCCCGTATCCAATCCCCTTTCTTATTTTCCAAATCTTGGTTAACTAATATTTATTAAAATAAAAATAAAAATATATAATGAAACATTTGGGCTGGTCCCGAAGGACCAGCAACTTCTCCCTAGTAACTGGTAAACCCTTCCTATTCTAACTCCCCACTTAACTCTCATAACTCCCAACTCTTCCACTCCTCTCACACACTTCCCCATTTCCCTTATTTACTCTCCCCTCTCTTTCCATCTCCCCACTACTTCACAGAGAAGAGAAATAAACTTAGCTCTCTCTCTCTCTCTCGTACTCTCCTCTTTTTCCACGATTTCAGCAGAGAAGCAACAAACTTCTCTTTCTCACTCTTTATTCTCAAACCTCTCTTTCTCATCCCCTTATCTTCTCTTCCCCTCTGGAGCAAAACCCACCTACCCGAGCCCTAACCCCAATTTTCCCCGTGCCGATTTCCTTCCGGCCACCCCGATCTCGGCTGCGGCTCGACCGCCCTGTTGCCACCCTCAGCCGAGCGGCCGTCCAGCGCGCATCCCGCGCGGCCAAGACCGGCGCACCCTCGGACCCCGACCCCCTGTGCTGCACACTCCCGGCGCTGTCCCCTCTCCCGCGGCTTCCTCCCCCGGCGAACTCCCCGCCGGCCGAGCCCGACCGGCTCCCCCGCGCCCCCTTCTGTCCCCGAGGCCGCCGCCTCCTCCTACAGCGCGACCCCAGCGCTGTCCCCTCCTCCAGCCACCCGCCGCCGCTGTCCGGCAACCCCGCGGCCAGCGCCCTTCTCCGGCGAGGCGCTGCCCTAGCCGCCCTCTCCCGCGGATCCCCTCTCTCCCGCAGACTCTTCCGCCCCTCTTCGGTGCGTGGTTGAGTCTGGATCTGTGAAGTTTTGCTGTCCGGGATTCGCGACGTTGCTGTCCAGATCTGCGACCTGCTGCCGAACTTTGTTTCGGGTTTTTCCCAAGATTTTCCCGCGGCTCCCCGCCAACAGAATTTG